>VDFB02126320.1:0-75460 GCA_007258455.2 Sequoia sempervirens
TTGTTTTTTTGAGTTTCCATTAAATTGTTTAAGTTAAGCATTCAATTATGCAATTAGTCTAGATCCTAAATCAGATCAAAAGGAACTTGGAGGTGGCACTAAGTCAAAAGAAAAGAGAGATAAGAAATTATTTGCACATGGGTGTTGTTGGTTCCCAATCAACTTGAAACCTTTCATGGAAATGTTGCATGTTTTTTGGAGGTTCTTGTTGGGGTCATAAGTCTTGACGGTTTCTGCTATATTAGAAGGTGATGACAAAAGAAATGAACAAGGTTTGCATGCTTCTTTCTAGTGTACATGAGGCATGGGGTAAAAGAGAACAGTAATGTGTTAGTCATGGTTTTCATTAGCAAGACTCATTTTCCACGTACTCATAGTTATGATGCCATCATTTGTAGATACCAAAATTAAATTTAGATCTTTTCCATTGATCTATGAAATCTAGTTTTGGGAAAGATTGAACCTTTATCATTTGTTTGAATTGGTGAATAATGTACAACAATTAGGATTGACACCTAGTTGTTGTTATAGGGAAATTTAGTGTCATTTTTCTAGAGTTTGTTTATTGTATGATTTTGTAGACACCTATGTGGCTGCCAAAAAATTCTAGGGCACAAACTTTACCATTTTAGATCATTTTGAGTAGATTTTTTATTCTTTAAGGACTAATAAAAAAAAATTTGATGGCACATTATATGTGAATGTCTCCATGAATGCCTATACATCTTTAGGGGAATCTTCTAGGCTAGGATTTCTCTTACCACACATGTTGGTATTATTGTAACATGAAATTGGTGAATGCAACAACATTCTAAATATTATTGTTATCATGGACATGTGTACCCTTGTTGAGATGATAAAATCACTCAGCCACCTCATGAAATATGGGATGATCTCCCTGAGTGTGGGCTCAAATGATGGAGATCAACCTCTAGAGATGGTTAGTTCCCTTGATGCTTCACCTAATTTTGAGTTTATTCTAATCTAGGGTAAACCCACAAAAGTGGTTTACAATTCGAGTGAGGAAGGAAAAGTTGCAAAAAATGACCCCATGCAAAAAAAATTGGTTTTTGGGGTTTGAATGAACCCTTTGGTTCGTGCGAACCAAAAAAGGGTTCGAATGAACCCTGGTTTGAGTGAACCAATTAAATGCAAGGTCCCACCATTCCTACCAAAAAATACAAAGAAAATAATTTTTGAAAGGGGGTTCGCTTGAACCCCCCTGGTTCGCCCGAACCCCCCTTTTCCCACCTTCTCACCCTCTGGCACCAAAAAGGTCCAGAATTTTGCACTTTGAAACTCAGGTTGAGGAAGAAAATGGAGGAGACTTCACAAGCCCAACTATATGATGGTATTCCTCGGAACGAGCTATCCAACGAATATAATTTTAATATGTTTTGGTTTTATTATGTAGTTATTTTTTTAGTTTTACTAAACATAGGTTTTTCACCAAAAATCAAGCTCTATGTTCTGTACATGTGGAAAAATAGTAGGTTATAAAAAAAAAATTAAAAAATATGAGTGCACCAGATATTGAAGTCCTTGATCCAACAAAAAAAAATGAATTTTGATACATACAAAAAAATTTATGCATTATATGGTTTTCCTACGTCTGAATTGTAATTGGTTTGACTTTGAAACTTGATTAAGGAAACAATATTCAATAAAACACTATCTAACCAATTGGAAGCACTAGATATCATAGTTATAAATCTAAATTCAAAAGAATTAGAATTTTATCCTTCATGGAAAAAAATTTATGCATTATACGGTGAGCATCACTCCTTTAAAATGTTGTTTATTGAAAAAAACTAGTTTTTGAAGGAGATGGAAAAAGAAGTGCAATATGATTCCAAAATTTTTGGAAAAAAATTATTTAGAATCTACAGACGAAGTGTGAAAAATCACTAGTTTGCATCATCTTCAAATTCTTCATGGTTTAGCCGCTATAGGTGCCTGAAAGTGAAGATTTAGTTAGAAAAAAATATTTCAGTGTCCAGTTTGGCCAAAAATTGTAAACCAGTATTATGGGATCACCCTCTAATATAACTACTTATGTCATAGAAAAGGGATAGAGGACTGAAATTGAACCTAAAGCTATGGATATTAATGCACCAGAAAGATTGAAGACTAAATGCTTAGACTCTTTCGCATAGATTTCTCAATAAAAAGATGTTTTTTGTCACACAAATATGTTGTTATACCTTATAATCTAAGCTATTTTGATAAAATGTGACCTATCTCTACTATTTTAGGAGGAAAATTAATTCTTTTCACAATTGAATCAACTAATCTAGGTGTTTTATAACTAGAAAACTACACATAAAGAAGAAATCTTCAAGTTTTGCAAGTGTTTAATCATGCATGATTTAGAGGTTATAGTATAAAAAAATAGGAAAATGCATAGAATTAATCAACACACAACATGAACCAATAAAATGAAGGTGAAACTTTCTTTTTCATTGATAAAAATGCTTATAGTTTTATATATAGTTTGAAAAATGATTTGATTTGATTGAAGATGTTACAAGGCTTGAGGTTTCAACATAAGTGGTTGAATCTAGCTTTGATAATTGATTCTTACTTAAAAATACTCCATATACAACTGCAACCCTACTATAAATGGAGGAAAATACCTCTCTAAGTCATAAAGAAGCCTATCCTCTAGCCTAGAGATGACTATAATGAGGGCTAGGAATGCCTTTTAGCCTTCAAAATTGCATCCTAAAAGATAGGAACATACTTTGAATAATAAAATGATAAGTGACCTCTTATTATTGGGTCAAAGTATCCTTGTCTTGCATGCCTACCCGCTGCTCCTTGATTCCCATTGTTGATTTTTTGTTGTTGAAGACTTCCTTGATTACCTTTGACCTTATCCACCTAAGAAGGCTCCTAGATGCTTCAAAAAGTGTTATGACTTTCTCAACTACCCCTATATGTTCTCAATTGTTGTCCAAGTCACCCAAACTATCCTATATTTTTGCAACCTGATCATAATTTGTCATTACAACTTCTCAACTACTGCAACCTCCATCAAGCTTCCTTTTAGGACATGTGACAACTTAGTGGTAAAAGGAAAAAATCTCTTAGAGGTGTAGGAGAACTTTTAGGGACATTTTTCATGTGTCCCATTTGAATGCTTTGTTATTGTCATTGGTCAATCAAGATAAGTATCTTTTGAATGGATTATCATACTCCTTTGCTTGTCTTCTATCCATTTTACCAGACATTCTACTTATTGTTGTCATAGTTACTATCATGTGGATTGCCCCTTAAGGAGTCATATCTTGATAGATACTTCATGCTCAAAGGCATTTTTTGAGACACTATTCTCCTCACCATGACCATTCATTGTACTATGCATTATTCATGGTGAACCATGTCTTGTTTATTATTGTCCCTTTGTGATTCAAAGTTCATTATCCCTTGACTAGCTCATCTTGTCATGCATTTCAATATTCATTGCTCACTATCATGTGTCATCACTATACTCTATCTACCATCATGATGCATGGACCTTTCTATCCCTTCATGAGTTAAAGTACCTCAAAGTTTATTTTCCTTGATCTCTTGAAACTAAGGTTATCACTTGGTCATACACTAATACTGTATAGTTTCTTTATACAACGTTGATCCAAAGAGATTCATAAATACTTTCCTTCTTTCATCATCACACACTCCTTCAACATTACTCTGAGATTGTGTCTCTTAATGCTTGCAATGTCATATTATGCATGACTATCCCTTTTAGAAGCTTCAATATGATTGTCTTTCATCAACAACTACCATCATTCCTTGTTTGGATTTTTCTTTATGGATTTTTGTTTGAACCCAGCCATCTACTCATTAGAATTGATCTTTGTTCCCTATGATCTATCATGTATGATTGTGCCATACCTGTGATATCTAACTATCCTCTATCTTGACATATCTTCCTTGATGGATGTCTTTATGTTTGTATGCTTAGGAGTATCATATCCTAGACTATCCTTTCATAGTGGTCACTATCACTGCCTTCTAAATTGCTTTTAGATTCACCTTTGTCCATTATTATAAATTTTCTTTGTCTCTCATCACTTGGAATTTGACTCCTTCATTGTCATAATGCCTTGGTGATGCTTGTTTTCTCTCCATAAATGTCACCTACTTGCTACCACATCCTCTTCTTTAAAATTTGTCTCCTTTTTTATCACACATCCTTGTCTCGTCTTCATTAACTCACTATCACTGTAGGTATGAAAATTGTCCTTGAATTAGTGTTTTGGAATAATCATTGTCCTTTGTCCATGGGACTATATTGTGGTTTGATGACTTCATGGTCAAGAAAATTAATGGTTGTCATGAATGTATGGGCTATCATCTAGGTCTTTAGTGCCTATCCAACGTTCATATGACTATTATGTAGGGCTTGATAAGGTTTCACTGTCCACTTGTCATTGTTCACCCATAGACGATCACTTTTATCTTATCCTATAATTTAACAAAACATGCATCCATAGATAAAGAACACAAGCTACAACCCATATGTAGTTGTTTGAATCTTCACAACCTTTAGTATTTGATAGGGCTTTGAGTCTCCTCATTGTTTCATTGTATTCTTTCTTATCACCTGTATCTTGCTTCAATTAAATTGATCTTCTTATCATTCTTGTGACCATCCCTGAATATTGTATGTCTGGAAAGGGTAAAAGCACAAATTTGTGTCACACTTTCAGCCAACCTATCAACACAATTGACTTTAAGTATTTCTAACTAAATATTAATTTTGGTCAAACATATGTTCTAGTAAGATTCATTCTAGCTAAGTTAGATACTTATGCAACTTTTTCAACTAAAATTGTTGGCTAAAAAATATATGGAGCACCACTTTGAGTCCAATTTACCAAAAAAAAAAATATTATTTAAAAAACTAGAAGTTTCAATAACTCCTAATGTAAATAACATTTTTTCATAAGTGTAGTTTTCAAAAATATATTTATTTTAATAGTTTAGTTATTATTTATATTTTATATTTTATTTTTACTAAAAGTAGGTTATCAAAACAAAATATTAGGTTGATTACCATGCCAAGGAAAAATACTAAAACTTATTAAAACAAATTGAAAAAAATATGATGCACTAGATAAAAGAATCTATTTCAAAATGGTATATTTTTTTTCCATTTTAGATCAATATTTAATATGAAATTTGATGTATGATGGAAATAACTATTTTTTGATTCATGCACATTTTAATATTTATTTAAAAATATATATTTATCAAAATTGGAAAAAAAATATCCATCCACTAAAGTTTCATGTTATAACAAAAAATTTGAAAGAAAAAAAATAAATTTACTATAAAAAGTTTGGCGTCTCATGCAACTTCATTTTTCAACATTTTTTTTATTAAGGAACAAACAGGTTTTGAAGGGAACGTGAAACCCTTTAACAATAAACAAGAGAAAGATACAACATTAAAAGGACCCCGACAAAAAACAAACAACTACCATCAAAGAAGAAAACAAGGAACATCCCAAGGTAGCACAACAAAAAGCCAACAAAAAACCACCAAAAGTCTAGCCACTAGGCCAGATTCCTAAGGATCTCTGTCGCCTCCTGCTCAAGTTTATTCATATTTAAAGCATCTTTCTTAATCTCCTGAATATTCACAAGTTCCTGGTCAACCTTCCACTTTAGGTGCGCTCTGGTTCTGTTACTCAGCCCCCCACCTTCCACCTGACTTTCCTCTTTATCAACATCCACATACACCATCATCCTGACCTAATAGGCATTTTCCAAATTTTCAACCATTGTATTCATGGTCTTTGCCGTTGATTTTGAAATTTTGTGGCTCATTTTCAGCACCTTGTGGATAGAATCTTTTATATTCCTCATCTTTTCCTCCATATCAGAAAGCCTTCCATCATGGATACTCTTAAAATGTTGCAAATCCTCAACTATTTTCTTAAGGCACTCCATATATTTCTTTTCTTCCTCAGTCCATAAATCAGTGACCTTATCTCTGTCTTTGTTATTACTTTCATTCTTACTAGTCTTTTCCATTTTACTATTCATAGCCCTCTGATTCAGCTTAAGTTCCTTAATCTCAAAAAACACCCATCTGATTAACCGAAAGAAATCCACTGAACCATTACGGGCAATAGAAAGAATGTCATTAGGAAATTCATATTCAACTTTAAAGTAATGGTCCTCTACCTTGAGATCATTGGGATAATGAGGCCTCTCCTCTTGGTCAGTGGCAGGGTAACTGGAATAATCTGAAGAAGGGCTCGACTACGAATCCTCCTCATTAGCATCATAAGAGGGATCCTTCGAGACCTTTCATTTACCCTTCTTCTGGGGAGAGACATTAGAATTACCTTTCCCCTTAATTGCAACCCTTCCCCTGTAAGAAGGGGTCTGGTGGGACAGAGTCAACATGGCTTTAAAATGATCATAGATTAAAACAAGCAGACCCTCATGGATGATAGAATTCCTAATCGGGTTCTAACTATAGTTCTGCAGTCTAGCATTCAGAGAAGAAGCAAGATAGAAAGGGAAATAAATCCTAACCTGATGTCGAAAATGGTTGAGGAGCACAAAATGGTACCCAAGTGTAACGACCATCTAGGGTAATGTACTCCACAAGCACATTCAACACCTTCCTCCAATGTGAGACGATCTTCATTGAATCGTAATAGCTTTTGGTAGTCCTTCACAGGTCCTCCTTTTCCTTCTCAGTATTTAGAAATTTCTACACAGCATGGTTAGAGAGTTTCTTGTCCTTGTAAAACTTGATGCCCTCAATGGAAAGCCTCGTGACCTCATCAGTTAACTGCTCATCAATAACAACCTTTCTCCCAAACAAATTGATCTCGTCGTCCTTCCATTCCTTGGCAAAAAACCTAGTGACGTTCAGAATCTAGCCATGGATTTTTTTGATAAAAATGGTTATCCCACCCTTCTCCAGCATCTCCCAAACCTTAGAATTACTTCTTAGCTCCTCATAGTCCATCAGTTCCATCCTGCAACTCTCACCACCCATGTTGGTAGAATTGCAGGCCTATTCAGAAGACTCTGGAAAACCAAATAAATTGGCAATCAAAATACCCAAAAAGCGTGCGAAGCACAAAAATCAGAATAGGAATTAATATTGTTGTGCTTTGGCCAACAATGGATAATAATTGAACATTCTCGAGACTGCATGACAAGACACTCAATAATCATTCATTAGTAGGGGGAGTTTGAACCTTCCCGTGAATTCGATCATACATAAGTACGGTAGTGCCATCAGCCTCTATCTCATCACTCCTTTACCACATCACCTTGTCCTTCGCTTGAACATCTTTTTCAGCAAAAAAGTCCACCACCATGTTAGTTTCCCTATAAGCATGGGAAATATAGCATTTCTCAAAGTTACTAATAATCCCATTGGAAAGATTAATCCAATTCTCTATAGTCCATGATGGTTTTTGAAGGCCCTTTATACATTGTATGATATTATTTGAGTCCCCTTCAAGCCACACATTTTTAAAATTCAACTGACAAGCAATATTCAAAATTTGAAACACCCCTATGGCTTCGGCAATGTGGTTGGTCTGGGTACCCAAGGGGATAGCCACTGCTGCAATAAAAAATCCATTCTCATCCCTTATCACTCCCCCACCCCCAGCTGGCCTAGGATTACCCTTGGTCGCCCCATCAAAGTTGATTTTAACCCAACTAGGAGGAGGGAGGTTCCAATGGATACCATCTCTAGGCCCCTTAGTAGGCTTAAGAGAAGAAGAAATATTAACATTAGTTTTCCAAGCTTCAACAACTCTGAGCTCATAATCTTGGTAGCCGACCTTTCCCTTAGCCTCAAATTTTCTATTGAGCAAATTAAAACTCTCTCACAACTCTGATAATTTTACCAAAAACAATTTCCTCTGAAAGAGTTGAATCCCAAAAGATTCTATTATTACGCTCTTTCCAAATGCCCCAAGCAAGGTGGGGGAAAATGTATCTCCAAAGTAGATTCAACACTTGGTTGCTTGAAGGAGCCTTCCACTGGCTATAAAAATCAGAGATAGTTCCTGGAAAAACCCAGTTGAGATCCCACAATTGCAAAATCCTGCACTAGATGTCATAGGCAAAAGGATAGAGGAGAAAGAGATGTGAAGTTGTCCCAGCCTCTGCACAAAAAAGATAACATTTGTTATGAAAAGAGAAGCTTCACACTTGCAAAGATTTCCATTGGTCAACAATTTATTTTGAAGAAGGATCCATGTGAATATGTTGAATTTAGGTATCAGATTGTGCACCGAAGCCTTTGCCCACACAGGGGAGGGGTAGGATTGATAACAAGAGGTCACTGCCGAAGAAAAAAAATAGATCCCTAAGGAGGAAAACTTCCAAACCAAAGAATACTCCTGGCCTTGCGACCTAAGCACAACAAAGTTAAGGAGATATTGTAGGGGTCGAAGATCCAGACTAATAGAAGAGATACCAACCCACTGATCATTCCTCCAATAATCCCCATCCAAGGTACCATATCTGGCATTGCATTCCTCCATATGATTCTTAAGATAGGGATATTGCAAAGAGGTTCATTCCCTAACCACTGGTCTTCCCAAAACAAGATTTTTTTCCCATCTCCAAGTTTCCAAAATGCACCTTTACCAACAAGATCCCTAACTTTAATGACATTATTCCAAAAGGTTGAGCCAAGAGGGAGGTTCTGAGAACTAAGAAAATCTATGAAGGAGTCAACTCGCTACAAATATTTGTTGTGCCAGACAGCATTCCATTCACGGTCATTAGCAAAGTTTCTTGATGTGCATGTTTTGCACACACGCCCCGCCGTAGGTAGGGACCCCCCTATTTTCACTCCCGACAGGCTGCATTGCTTCTGTCTTGTTTTGTGTGCCCCATTTTCCAAGCCCAAATTGGTCATGTGCCTTCAAACGATCAAATTCCCTTGACCAAATTCACCTACTTAGGGTATTCAAATCCACGGAGAAATGAAGTCCCCCGTCCCTTTTCTGCCCATTGTTTTGTTTCTGCTGACTTGGTCCCTAATCGCTCGATTCGCTTTTTTCTACATTTTTGACTTTGGGGGCAACTTTTTGGTGGATTTGGGATGTGTTTGAGGTGCCTAAGTGAACTGCCAAAGTTTCGTCAATGTTCTGTAAAGTTTCGGTGGTTTCAGAACTTTCCCTTCGGAATTCCCTTCCTCTTTGGCTGTTTGGAAACATCTGTGGACCCCCATCGGTCCAGTTTCCATGTTTTTGACTTTGGGGGCAACTTTTTGGTGGATTTGGGATGTGTTTGGGTTACTTAAATGAACTGCCAAAGTTTCGTCAATGTTCTGTAAATTTTCGGTGGTTTCAGAATTTTCCCTCTGGAATTCCCTTCTTCTTTGGTTGTTTGGAAACATCCGTGGACCCCCGTCTCTCTGGTTTCCACATTTTTGACTTTGGGGGCACCTTTTTGGTGGATCTAGGATGTGTTTGAGGTGCCTAAATGAGCTGCCAAAGTTTCGTCAATGTTTCGTTAAGTTTCGGTGGTTTCGGAGCTTTGTCCCCCTTTGGCTGTTTTGGAACATCCGTGGAGGTCTGGCCTCCGGAGCCTAGCTCCTCTGTGGCCGTTTCTGGGACTCCGTCCCTCTTTGGCCATTTTGAACATCTGTGGAGCCCCGGCGGCCCAGCCTCTAGAGCCTGACCCCTCCATGGCCGTTTCTGGGACTCCGTCCCTTTTTGGCCGTTTGAAGATCTATGGAGCCCCAGCGGCCCGGCCTCCGAAGCCCAGCCCCTCCGTGGCCGTTTCTAGGACTCCATCCCTCTTTGGCCGTTTTGAACATCTATGGAGCCCTGGCGACCCGGCCTCTGGAACCCTGCCCCTCCATGGTCGTTTTCGGGACTCTGTCCCTCTTTGGCTATTTTGGAAACATCTGTGGACCCTTATCAGTCTAGTTTCCACATTTTTGACTTTGAGGCCAAATTTTTGGTGGATCTGGGATGTGTTTGTGGTGCCTAAGTGAACTGCCAAGGTTTCGTCAACGTTTTGTTAAGTTTCGGTGGTTTTGGAGCTTTGTCCCTCTTTGGTTATTTTGGAAACATCCGTGGATCCCTGCCGGTCCGATTTCCACATTTTTGACTTTGGGGCCAGCTTTTTAGTGGATCTGGGATGTGTTTGTGGTGCTTAAGTGAACTACCAAAGTTTCATCAACGTTCCGTTAAGTTTCGGTGGTTTCAGAGCTTCGTCCCCCTTTGGCTGTTTTGGAACATCCATGGAGCCCCAACGGCCCAAATTAATGTTTATGGTCCAAATGATCTCCAAATATGAATATTATGATCTTTTAATGATGCATGGATGGATCTAACAAGGATTTTGCAAGATTTGATTAACGTTTTCCTTGATTTGTGTATGAAAGCACTTACAACACTTCATGTATGCAGGATTCAAGAAGCCTACTGTAGGTCCATTAGGAGATCCATCGAGAAAGTTGAACAAGGAATGCGCATAGCTTCTGTCACCATTCATTTCATTTTCGCCTCTCCCGCTAGCACCCACCAACAGGGTCGGCATTAGAAGAAGGCTTGTGCCAAGGAGGCCAAGGACAAAAATGCAAGGGGGTGGCCTTGAAGAAAGCATAAGGTAGCTATCTGTCCGAATTAGGGGCAACCAATCTATTGATGCCAATCGCCAATGGACTCGTTTGATCCAAGGAAGAACACTACAAACACATCAAGTAAGAAGACAACTTTTAGGCAATTTCAGCTACTGTAAAAGGGCAATCAGCTAAATGACAAAATTGCTACAACACCTGGGCACTAGATGACAAAACAGAGAAAAGACAAGGAATGTATTTTTAATTGTTGAATATTGTGGGGCAGGTGAAACCCTAATGTAATCAAATCTGGGCCACTCATTGTGAATTAATCCTAGCCATTCTTTCGGGCTTTGAAAAACTATAAATAGGGGCTTTCCCCTCATTTGTAAGGGTTGGAGAACTGATGTAAAGACATTCTACAACAATAGAAAACAACATTGCAAGATTTATGGGTGTTCCTTTTGAGTTTGCTCTTTATGTATGCATGGTTCAACTTCCATAGTAGTTTTAGTTGTAGATTCTTGAATGGAGGTGATAATGGAAATTGCTTTTATGGTATTTGATGAACTTTCAACCCATACTTTTAGCACTTGTTGATGACAAACTGTTGTGTAAAGTTAGCCTGGGCTTCTTGATTTCAATGCTGCAACTTAGTTCAATTGCATGTGCATGATGTGCATATGCAATTTGAAAATCTGCAGTCCTTAGAAGATTGCACTAGTTTTGTGTAATTGTAGGTTCCTCTTGGCCAAGAAAAACTCAGTTTAGGGAGTTTGTTTACTGTAGCAACCACCATTCTTACTATTCATTTGTAGCTTAGGATTAGAACAACTTTCTTAACCCTTCTCTTTTTGCTATTTTTTTTAGTCCTTGGTTAGAGTAGGATCCAAAGCATCACCATGAAGCTAAATCAGATGAATTTGATGAGTTTCAACTTGCTATTTTGAGTGGAAAACCATTGTTCATTCACTTCCAACACTTTGAAATTGCATTTGCAAACCCAACTTCCCAAGCTTTGTAACTCATTTGTAAGACCGCCTTTTGATTCCAACAAATCACATCAAAAAACTGAGATATTCCAAGCACTGTCAAGACCTGACATTAGAGACCTTGGGATAGTGTTCTCAAAATTTGATTGTGAAAGATTGTCTTTCAAGAGAGGTGATGTACCTATGCATTACCTGTGTTGAGAAGTGCATTAAAAACACATCAACAGAACTGGCGCTAGAAGGAGGGCATGACATGTTGGGGCTACAAAGATGAAAGTTGGCACCTCGAAAAGAGCACTTTCAAAGAAGAAATATGAGATAAGGAGATCTCTTTTAATGCTAAAAATCAAAAACATTTGAAGGCAAGTAGAAGCTGAGTCGAAATGGAGCAGCATGCACAAATCGACACCACTCAGCTACATGTAGATTTGAATAAGAGAATGAAGAAGCCATTGCAGTAGTTTGCATTTGCGGATAGATGTCAGATCCATTGCACTCGCAGGCACAACGAATTGGGGTGTCTTACTTTTTTAAACAGAATTGAAAAGGTCTTGCAAGGCGAAATCCCCTTCTGGGAAATCTATCTGCCTTTAGCCCTTGCAGACCCAGAGGAAGAATTGACAAGCATGGCAGCCAAGGTGTTCAAGGAGCTGATCCAAGAACATTTGAGCAGCAAGGATGGACCAAGATTGGAGGAAGTACTAATGGCAAGTTGGTGTAGATTTCACAATGCACCACATTTAGAATTTATGTGTCCATCATGTGACAACATCATCGCTCAAGCCAAGGGTTGTTTGGACAAATTGGAGCAGCCAACTCCCAATGAGGAGAAGTTATCCAATGAGGCAGAAGAGTTGTCAGCATCCGGAGGACAACACATTGAAGATGAACCAAGAAATTTGATACAAGTTGATGTTGGAGCAGTCGACATCGAAGTTGAAAACTAGGAGGAAGAGGCAGATTTCACTAGGACAACAAGGTGCCTTGGTGAAAATCTGATTGAAACTAATTTAGAAGGTATTCCCTCCACCAATCAAAGGCAGTCCTCCACTCCATAATAAGAGAAATTGGTAGGTGACGACGAACCAATGAAGTCTGCAGTCGTGGATGTTAGGACAGCCAATGAAGATGCTGAAGGACAGGAAGAAGAAAAGGTTGACAACATTGGAGTAGTAGAAAATGATGAGGAAGGTATAAGTGAAATCAGACTAGAAGACCTCCCCTTCACCAATGACAGTGATCAAGGATTTGAAAATGCAGATTTGGAGGAGTGGGAGCAACCACTCGCCACGACTGTCTACCATCAAGCTTCTTTTTCAAGTGATGATGAGGACCCAATGGCGGAAAGATATGACTAGCTCATCTCCAGGTTAGAAAAGGATTGGTCGGAGCTGAAATACCAAGTGGATTTGGAGTTGCTACTGCCAAATTGGTGTAGACTTCATGATTCATCACACTTGGAGTTTGCATGCGAGCTATGCAAAGAAGCCATTAAGCAAGTCAAAGGACAAGTAAGGTAGCCAAGCATACCACTTCTTGCAGTTGCTTCAAGGATGGAACATGAAGACCAAGAGCTTGAACTAAGTGATGACTTAGCTAAAGGTAGGCCTTAAGAGGATGTTGGGGCAGCAATAGAAGAAGGAAATCAATACAGTCTCAGACTTCTGAGTGATGAAATAGATCAAGTGGGAATGTTGTCCACCAATCATCAAGAAGTTCTTCCTCTTGAAGAGCAGTTGTGTGCCATGGACGGTGGTATTTTTGGCGAGTCTTTGGAGGGAAATTGTGCAGTAGACTTTGGTCCCCTTGATGAGGTGCCATCAATTGATGACTTCTTTCCATTGGGAGCTGCACTACGGAGGTATGCTCATGCTGAGGAAGAGCACATCCCAGAAGGTAGTAGTGATGAATACATACTCCTTGAGCCCCTGAATAGTGATGCACTAGAGTTTCTAGATTGGGAGAGGAGCTCCTTCTCCATTTACAACGATAGTGAGCAAGAGGAAAAGAGTGAACGTCATAATGAGATGCATGAACAACAAAGGGAAGAAGACAAAGGTGGGGGTGTTTTGATGGCTTCCAACAAGTATGACAGAATTGACCAACTCCAAGATGCAACTTGGATCCCTTCCACCATGATCATTGTTGATCCTCCCTTATATTCAGATGGCTGCAATATGATAGATTCGTGTACGTCATCGTCCCATGACATTGAACATCATGAAAAGGAGGTTGATACTTGGGGAAGTAGATGAGACAGGATACTGTCATCTGAGGACATCAACCAAGTGGATCCCATGTTTGCAGATGATCAATGTGGAGAAGTATTTCTTTTTGAAGAACTACCAACCGGGGCTGTAGATCCCATTGGTAGATTGGAAGAGTTTTTTGCTGCCCTGTCCTCCTAGCCTTATGCAAGCCTAATGTCCGAAGTGTTGCACCCTCCACCATGCCTACTCAAAGCTACCGATGCAACGATCAACAATGATGTGCTTGCTCTCGATTGTCCAACGCTGCCACCTCCATGTGATGACATCAAGGTTCTATCCTTCCTTTCCCTTATTATTTCTCATAATTGCACTTATTATTTTGATTATGGGAACGAGGGAAAACAAACATGTTTATGGATTAACCCTGGGTTTGGCGAGTCTGCTCAATTGCTGATTTTTCATGATGACGTGATTGAACTTGAGTGCTGCAACATTGAATTTATGTTTTTAGAATATAAAGACAAGTTTGCATGGTTAAAAATGACAACAATCGCCCGTTTACTTGTGCATGCACTGCGAAATCCAATAAGTGTTAATGTCAACTCGCCTTGCCTGAACATAGTGCTTTGTAAATATCTTTGTACATAGCCCGTTTTGAGTAGTATAGGTTTCCTGTAAATACTCTGCTTTCCCGCTTTCCTTAGGTTAGTTGGTTTGATGTAGGTTTCTTGCTTTGTAGGTTGTTTTTTTTTTTTTTTTTGCTTTCACTTTGTTGCTGCTTTGCTCGGAGTCCTTCTGCTTTTAGCTGGGAACATCTGTGCGCACAACATACTTATTGCCTGGGTTTGTTCTATGTATTTCTTTGTCAAACTCTAATCAAGTCTTCAGAGTGGATGGTGAAGGTCTTTTGTTAGTGTCAAGTGATTTGGGTGTTTGATTCAAAGAGGATAAGTTGTTGGTTTAGTCCGACTCTGATGTATTCTGAAATCTTATAGCTCTTACACATCTTAAGAATCTGACGGTCACTATAGGGCTTTTTGTGAAGTCTAATTAAGTGAAAAATCTAAAATTCTACTCCAGCGCCACTGTGATTCCCATCCCTGAGCATGAGCTTCAATGATTGCAGGTTGAAATAAAAGAGTTGAAAAGAGAAAAAAAAGAAAGAAAGAAAAACATTGAAAATTAAAAGAAAGCAAAAATTCAACTTTTCAAGGGTATTCGAGCAACTCTACCGGGGATATGGACGCCCGGTCGGCAATAGAGCAATGTCCAGGGGAATCACAATGACAACCTTGTCGGGGCTATGGATGCCTGACTGGCAACGAGGCAATGTCTCAAATGCTTCTGGAGTTAGAATAAACTATGTAGCTTAACTTGATAGAGCTTGGGTTCCTATAGCGACTAAAGGATGGGAATTAACGCAATTGCACACACTTGGATTTTCAGCATACTGAAGGTTGGGCTGGCTAGTGGTTTTGATCCTTTGGTTGGGCATCTGGTTTTTTTTACCTAGTGTGAATGTTAGAACCAAATATTCTGGGTTCGTGATTCTAGTTTGTCATCAAAATGCTGTGGAGCATTTCCCCAGTGAGTCGCCATTTGTTGTGCATGTTTTGCACACACGCCCCACCATAGGTAGGGACCTCCCTTTTTTGCTCCCGACAGGCTGCATTGCTCCTGTCTTGTTTTGTGTGCCCCATTTTCCAAGCCCAAATTGGTCATGTGCCTTCAAACAATCAAATTCCTCTGACCAAATTCACCTACTTAGGTTATTCAAATCCGCAGAGAAATGAAGTCCCCCGTCCCTTTTCTGCCCATTGTTTTGTTTCTGCTGACTTGTTCCTTGATCACTCGATTCACTTTTTTCTACATTTTTGACTTTGGGGGAAAATTTTTGGTGGATTTGGGATGTGTTTGAGGTGCCTAAGTGAACTGCTAAAGTTTCTTCAATGTTCCGTAAAGTTTCAGTGGTTTCGGAACTTTCCCTCTGGAATTCCCTTCTTCTTTGGCTGTTTGGAAATATTTGTGGACCCCCGTCAGTCTGGTTTCCACATTTTTGACTTTGGGGGAAACTTTTTGGTGGATTTGGGATGTGTTTGGGTTGCTTAAGTGAACTGCCAAAGTTTTGTCAATGTTCCGTAAAGTTTCGGTGGTTTCCGAACTTTCCCTTCAGAATTCCCTTCCTCTTTGGCTATTTGGAAACATCCGTGGACCTCCGTCGCTCTAGTTTCCATATTTTTGACTTTTGGGGCAACTTTTTGGTGGATCTGGGATGTGTTTGAGGTGCCTAAATGAACTGCCAAAGTTTTGTCAATGTTCCGTTAAGTTTCGGTGGTTTCGGAGCTTCGTCCCCCTTTGGCTATTTTGGAACATCCGTGGAGCCCTGGTGGTCCGGCCTCTGGATCCCGCCCCTCTGTGGCCATTTCCAGGACTCCATCCCTCTTTGGCCGTTTTGAACATCTGTAGAGCCCCGGCGGCCCGGCCTCCGGAGCCCGACCCCTTCGTCAATCTTTTCAGGACTCCATCCCTCTTTGGCCATTTTGAAGATCCGTGGAGCCCCAACAGCCCGACCTCCGAAGCCCGGCCCCTCCGTGGCTGTTTCTGGGACTCCATCCCTCTTTGGCCGTTTTGAACATCCGTGGAGCCCTGGCGACTCGGCCTCCGGAGCCCAGCCCCTCCATGGCCGTTTCCAGGACTTCGTCCCTCTTTGGCTGTTTGGAAACATTTGTGGACCCATGCCGGTCCCGTTTCCACATTTTTGACTTTGGGGCCAAATTTTTGGTGGATCTGGGATGTGTTTGTGGTGCCTAAGTGAATTGCCAAGGTTTCGTCAACGTTTTGTTAAGTTTCGGTGGTTCCGGAGCTTCGTCCCTCTTTGGCTATTTTGGAAACATCTGTGGACCCCTGCCGGTCTGGTTTCCACAATTTTGACTTTGGGGCCAAATTTTTGGTGGATCTGGGATATGTTTGTGGTGCTTAAGTGAACTACCAAAGTTTCATCAACGTTCCGTTAAGTTTTAGTGGTTTTAGAGCTTCGTCCCCCTTTGGTTGTTTTGGAACATTTGTGGAGCCCTAATGGCCTAGATTAATGTTTATGGTCCAAATGATCTCCAAATATGAATATTATGATCTTTTGATGATGCATGGATGGATCTAACAAGAATTTTGCAAGATTTGAATAATGTTTTCCTTGATTTGTGTATGAAAGCACTTACGACACTTCATGTATGCAGGATTCAAAAAGCCTACTGCAGGTCCATCAAGAGACCCATCGAGAAAGTTGAACAAGGAATGCACATAGAACCTATCACCATTCATTTCATGTTCGCCTCTCCCGCTAGCACCCACCAACAGGGTCGGCATTAGAAGAAGGCATGTGCCAAGGAGGCCAAGGACAAAAATGCAAGGGGGTGGCCTTAAAGAAAGCATAAGGTAGTTGTCTGCCCGAATCAGGGGCAACCAATCTGTTGATGCCAATCGCTGATGGACTCGTTTGATCCAAGGAAGAACACTACAAACACATCAAGTAAGAAGACAAATTTTAGGCAATTTCAGCTACAGTAAAAGGGCAATCAACTAAATGACAAAATTGCTACAGCACCTGGGCACTAGATGACAAAACAGAGAAAAGACAAGGAATATATTTTTAATTATTGAATATTGTGGGGTAGGTGAAACCCTAATGTAATCAAATCTGGGCCACTCATTGTGAATTAATCCTAGCCATTCATTCAGGCTTTGGAAAACTATAAATAGGGGCTTGCCCCTCATTTGTAAGGGTTGAAGAACTGATGTAAAGACATTCTGTAGCAATAGAAAGCAACATTGCATGATTTATGGGTGTTCCTTTTGAGTTTTCTTTTTATGTATGCATGGTTCAACTTCCATAGTAGTTTTAGTTGTAGATTCTTGAATGGAGGTGATAATGGAAATTGTTGTTATGGTATTTGATGAACTTTCAGCCCATACTTTTAGCACTTGTTGATGACAAACTGTTGTGTAAAGTTAGCTTGGGCTTCTTGATTTCAATGCTGCAACTTAGTTCAATCATATGTGCATAATGTGCATATACAATTTGAAAATCTGTAGTCCTTAGAAGATTGCATTGGTTTTGTGTAACTATAGGTTCCTCTTAGCCAAGAAAAACTCAGTTTGGGGAGTTTTTCTATTGTAGCAGCCACCATTCTCACTGGTCATTCGTAGCTTAGGATTAGAACAACTTTCTTAACCCTTCTCCTTTTGCTATTTCTTTTAGTCCTTGGTTAGAATAGGATCCAAAGCATCACCATGAAGTTAAATCAGATGAACTTGATGAGTTTCAACTTGCTATTTTGACTGGATAGCCATTATTCATTCACTTCCAGCACTTTGAAACTGTATTTGCAAACCCAACTTCCCATGCTTTGTAACTCATCTGTAAGACCGCCTTATGATTCCAACAAATCACATCAAACAACTGAGATATTCCAAGCACTATCAAGACTTGACATTAGAGACCTTGGGATAGTGTTCTACAATTTGATTGTGGAAGATTGTCTTTCAAGAGAGGTGATGCACCTATGTATTACCTGTGTTGAGAAGTGCATTAAAAACACATCAACAGTTCTCCAGACCTGTTTCACCAAGAGAGCTTTATTAAAAACTCTAATTCTCCTCAACCTAAGACCCCCATACTTTTTGGGTTTGCACACATTCTCCCAAGCAACCAACATAATCCTCTTCTTCTCTTCAACCCCAGACCAAAGGAAACATTTTTTGGATCTTTTCAATAATTTTAGCAAACTTGGAAGGGATCTTAAACAAACTTAGAGCATAAACAGGAAAATTTTGAAGAGAAGCCTTTAGCAACATAACTTTACCAGCTTGACTCAGAAGGGCCCCTTTCCAACCATCCAACTTTTGATTAAACCTATCCACAAGAGAAATCCAAAAAGAATCTAGAGGTTTGGTACCCAAAGGAAGCCCCAAGTAAATGGAAGGAAGAGAATTAATAGCACAGCCTAATATGTTCGCAATCTTCCTTTGCCTAGGTTTAGGGGTGTTGAAGAAGAAAATATAAGTTTTTGCCCTGTTAATTTTTTGCCTTGAAGCTTCCTCATAAAGCACAAGGGAGCTCTTTAGAGTTCTGGCTTCTCCAATTGTTGAGCTTCCCATAAGAATGGTGTCATCCATGAATTGTTGATGCGAATAGGAAAGATTCGCCAAAGACGATTTTAACCCTTTCAGACTCCCTTCCATCACTTTTTTGTGCAGAAGCCTTCCTAGACTTTCCCCCATCAGGGTAAAGAGAATAGGAGACACATGATCTCCTTTCCTCACACCTCTAGAAATTTTGAAGAAATGGGAAGGAGATCCATTGATAATGACAGAGGTGTTGGTAGTTGATATCATCTCCCATATCAACTACAAAAATCTCTCTGAAAACCCAAAAGCTTTTAAGAATTTTATCAAGAACTCCCAATCCACCCTATCATAGGCCTTAGACATATCTAGCTTAAGTAAAAAACCTTGGTTTTTCAAAACTTTTAAAGAATGGATATTCTCATAAACCGTAATAATGGAATCAAAAATCTGTCTGCCTGGAACAAAACCATTCTGCTGCAAAGAAATCAACAGCAGGCGAACCCCAAGAAGCCTAGTGGTCACCACTTTAGAAATGATTTTGCAAAAGGAGTTGCATAAGCTAATTGAGCAGAAGAAATCAAAAGCATTAGCACCAGGGAATTTGGGAATAAGAATAATAAATGTAGCATTAAGCTCTTTCAACAAATTTGTGGATCCAAAAACTCTTTTACAACATTAACCACATCATCAGCAACTATCTCCCAAAAGACTTGGAAAAAGAACATAGGGAACCCATTAGGACTAGGGGCCTTATTCCCTTCAAAAGAAAAAACAACCTTTCTGACCTTTTCCGGTGACAGAATGTAGTCAAAAGTCTATTTTGATGCTCATTTAGAATGTTGGGGATAGCCTCAATGAGGGTTTGCTGGGAATTCACATCCAACCTCTCTTCCGCAGAAAGAAGGTTAGCAAAGAATTGGATGGCCTCATTCCTAATCTCATCCTCCTTCTCAATTTTGATTTGAGCTTCATATCTTGAGCTTTGTTTGAAAAGAAGAAACATAAAATATACTAATAAAAATATATTTTACTAGTTTACATCATTTCAAAATTCAAAACATATATGCCACTTTTTAGTGATTCAAAAAGTTGGATCAGTGTTGGCCATTTCTTTTATAAAATGTGACACAACTTTGAGGTAAAAGTAAAAAAAAATATTTAAATAACTTAAGTGCTAGAAAAATGCCCCTGCATGAGACATGTGTTGATCCCTCATTCTAGTGCAAAATCTCTTCACAATGTGTTTTCATACCTCTAGTGCATAGTAAGAATGCACTATCTAGCCTTCATGAGATCTAGACATATGGCATAATCATATGACAATGCACATCCTCCTCAAAGCGCAATTTCATGAAAGGAGCGCATAGGGGAAATACACCGGGCTAGGATGAATAACATGAAGAGAGATGGCGACCTCCGATTACAGCGTAAAATTTCTTTAAGAGCATAAATTATTAAAATTGAGCATATTTAGAGAATATGCCGAGCGACTTTTAAAGTGAAGTGGACAGGTGTCACTTTGTTATTCCAATGTGTCGCTTCTTTTCTATGCAATTTCTTGTTTTCAGTGCATCACCAAAACATGCTAATCAGTTGATGTCATAAGGTCAACACTTGTTGCTTGATCTTTTCAATGCATATTTTCCATGGAGTGTGTTTTCTAATCTTTAGCACATAAGGAAAGTGTGTTCGATGATAGCCACTAAGAATAATGTATGTGTCATGATTTTATTGTAGCGCACATCTTCTATGCAATGCATTTTCACATATACATTGCAAAACTAAAGTGCACCAAGAGACGAAGAAAGAACGAGGGACATGTGTCAATTCCATAACTCAATGCAAAGATCTTTTACATCACATTTTCTCAAAAGTAAATTCAAATAGAATATGCAATGTGCACTTTGGGATTGCGTTGACCATTATCCTAATGTCAAGTGCTAAGATCAATGGCTGAAATTAAAAAAAGGAATGGCTAGTTGCTGATGTTCAGTTTCAATTGCTCAGTTGAGGACCAGATCACATCATCTTAGATGTGAGACCGAAGGGTGGACAATACCTAAGGAAGTGTGGGAGGATAGAATTTGCATATTTTGTAGTAAAGTGGTGGTGGAAATTGAAAGACACTTTATCATGGAATGCACCGCTTATAAGGATATCCGTACTCAGTATGAGGGAAACTTAAAGGCTAATAACTTGCATGAGTTATTTGAGGGAGAAACGATCAACAAGACTACTAGTTTTTTGGTCAAAATTCATAGCAGAAGATCCAACATTGAAAATAACTTGGAAATCTCTTAGCGTTTTGGCTCTCGGTCACTTAGATTGTTTGGTCTTGTGGACGTCATTAAAATCTCATTCATTCATTCCACATGAACCATTATTCAGAAATTAAAGCTCAACTACTGCCATTAGAGGATGATAAAACAAAGAATTGTTTTTCTTTGTCATAATTGAAAGCACGCTTGAGCTTTCTAAAGACTTGAGCTCCCAAAGATAGAATTGCAAGTGAAAAAGAGCAAGGGTTTTCAGGGATTTTCATAAGTACTCTGATCATCTGCAATTCTAAAATTATTGATGAGTTATTGAAAGGGTTTGGAAAGGAAGGTTTTTTAGCTTGTTTGATTTTAATTTTTAAAAATAATTCAAAACCCTAGATAATTTAGAAACTTTAGAACCCTAAAAATGAGTGAATCCAATGTTAAGTCAAAGGGTACTAAGAGATTCATGGAAGATGATTTGATGAAACAATTTCTTGGGTTGATATAGAGGGAAAAACATGCCCAGTGCACAAGAGTTTTAACCAATAGGCTAATTTACCAAGCCTCACAAATTAGAGATGCAATCATTCCCCAACATGGCTGGACATTGTTTGAGTATGGCCAAAGAAGAGGCTAAATCAATAGCCACTAATATTATTGATGACCTTTTAGGTCATATGCTATCATGTGTTTTACACAAGATTAAGGGAGCATGAAGTGCATTTGATGGACTTCATAAAGCATATGCTAAGCATACGAAAATTTAGAATAGTTTCCAAGATATGTTGAGTAGGTGGATCTTGGCGGCCACCTCAATAAAGGAAATGATTAAAATGACATATTTTAATGGAAGTGCCCCCAAGAATTTAGTACAAATAGTGAACAGATAGAGTTATTGGGAGAGGTTTCTTCTTTTCAGACAAAGCTTGATATGCAGTTCAAATCAAAATTGAAGATGTTTGAAGGCATGGAACAAGGAACAATGCCTAAAATTATAGATAATTCAGGTACAATCAAGTCTTTGAATATATGGAAGGTAGAGTTTGGAGGCATAATTCCCTCATTGTCATCCTATATTTATAAGAGTGGAAAACTAGATTTAGCTCTCTTGAATAACTCAATTGATAACTTATTTAAGTTGGAGACTAATTTGGATTCTTTTGCAAAGGAAACAAGAGAAATCACAAATGAAAGGTATGGTTCTCATAATATAAAGTTTAGAAGCTTTTGGATCTTTAGTGTCTTTTAGAATAAGAGTAAAATTCATGGGTGGAGAAATATATTAATAAATCTTTCCCCTATCTCTTTTGTCTTTTGCAAAAGGTGGAACTCTTTTGTCTTCTAGTGATCCAGTTAGTTTTTTCTCTCAAAAGGTTTTTGAAGATTTGCAGCATTAGAAGATATATCCTTCACCTGTCAACTTAATTGTTTTTGTCTTCTAATAAAATGCTTCTCCTCTCTACAAAGCGATTGTTTTTGCCTTATATTAGGACATGATTGTCAAATGGAAATGTGACATCTGTCCATTGCCCAAAACTTGTTTGTTCCCTTGTTCTATAAAAAGGAATCAAGGCCATTTTGTAGGGGGGTCTGGGAATTTTTTTGTAAATAGAGCGTTTGTATCTCAAATTGTACATGTCCAGTCTAGGTTTTCATAAGATGAAAATGCCAGTGTAATTTTTTATTTTGCATAATAGTACTAGCTCAATAAAAAGGATATATTGTAATAGAGTTAGAGCCAATTATCTCCTAATTGTACATGTGTGGCCCTACCATTAGTGCTTTAGTTACAAATATTGTGTTCCTTTTCGTAAGTGCCATTATTGTTTATTAGTCGAGTTGGATTGATAAATTATATGAACTTGATCTAATACAAAACATGTGATGCATGTTCTATGTAATTTTGCATGTGAGGGCTTTGTGTGGACCACACGAGTAAAACAGGGATCAAGTAAATGGATCTAATTAATATTTTGATGTAGGGACTCAATTATGAAGATAGTTGACTAGTATAATTTGAATACCTCTTAATGTAGAGGATGTGACCATTTCATTCTAATAGATGTTATATTTGAAAGAAGTAAACCTTATAAAATTTGATTAAATCATGCATATAATATTAATAAAATAATACACAAGAGTCCAAAAGACGTCACCAACCGATACAAAACATGCTTAACTCATGGCAATAAAAGAACTAATGAAATCACTCCCAACGTTGAGTAAACAGAATAAAATCAATGGGTGACAGCAATTTCACTTCAGTTATAGAAAGAAGTTATTGATATCTCCGAGTCTTCTTCCACGTCGCTTAGTCGAGTGGGAAACCAAGGTGCAGTATACAACACTACTTCAGAGCATTGCATGGAGAGGATTCAGGGGTGATATTTCCCAGCAACCTCTTATCAATAACGAATAAGGACATTAGAATCTTAAAAAAGGGGGGGATCTTCACAGATCGACATGCAAAATGGGGATTTTATTACAGCATTTACAGAGTAAAAGGCTTTATACTGTAAGTTTTCCGTTTCGATTTGAATAAATGGATGCAATTTTGAGTGGAAATTATGGACCAAGCCGGAGCACATCTGAATTCTTCGTTGGGTTTGAAGTGCGCATCTAGAGCTGAATAATTAGAGATAAGTTTTAGACAAGGCGTGAGACTTGAGGGTTGCAGTTTGAAAGCCATTCTTCAGTTGATCCTTGAGAAAGGAAGCTCCCAGTGGGTCGTGGGGTTCTTGGAAGTGAGCACTACTCTTTGGAGGAGACACGAACTCTCTACAGCAGCTGCCAGTTCATTTGAATGCATTTTAAGGTAACTTAGACTGATCATATATTCCTCTTCAATTGCAAGTGATGGTCGATTGCCTCGAAGATGCGTGAGAAAGAGAAGTGGTCATATTGAGGATTGTTGAGTTGAATTGGATTGAAAGATAAAACAAAAAAAGAGAGAGCTAAACACAGAGGAGCATTAGAGAGGAGTCTCTGGGTGTTTGGAAGGAAAGGGCATGATGCAGGAGACACAGATCAAATGAAGAAACCTGCAACATGAATAATGGTATTTTGTAAATATCAACACCAATAAATCTGTAAAACACAAGTAACAATTTACATCTTTTTCCTTTTTCTTGTGGGCAACGTAATTGTGCAATAGATTCATGTAGAATTTTATATATCATCCTTTTGAAATTTTAGGAAAACATACGATTAGAGGATAGTTTTCTTTTAAAATGAATATTAGTGTTCTGAAAATTTCTGCAATAGTAGATTTTACTCTTTTACATAAGAAAGAAATTTGATCCAATATTTGCTCTATAAATGTAAGACTGTTGTAGCAAACTCATATTGTATTTTCGAAAGAAAAGTTTGTTGTTAGGCTGAATAGAAGATCCGACATTTGTAGGTTTTTCCCCGCATTGGGGTTTCCTGGGTAAATTTGTGTTATTGTTGTTTTGTGATTGGCTTATTGTTATTTTTGCTTCCGCTGTTATTAGTTGTTAATTAACCCATTGTGTTAATTGTTATAAATCAGATTTCTTTCTACGAATTTATTGAGCAATTAATCTGTTGTTGGGTTAAAGAAATTAACATGGTATCAGAGCACTAAACTCTGAATACAAAGCCAAGATTTGTGACATAAATTTTAAGAAAAAAAAAAAAAAATTTGTCTCCAGTTCTTTTGTGGCTATGGCAACCAGTGTTTGATACAAGGACAGGTTTGAGGGTGCGTCTAACTTCTTACAGTGGAAGGTTCGGATTACATCTGTTCTCAAGGAGAACATGCTATGGATCTATGCTAACACAGAAGTGATTCCACCAACAAATGATCCTGTTGCCTTAGATTCACATGAAGTCAAAGAGGCCAAGGCTCAGAGGATTATTCAGGATGGAGTAAGAGATTATTTAATTCCTCATTTATTGGGGAAAGACGCTGCCAAGGAGATGTGGGATACACTCACAAAACTTTATCAGAGTGACTATCAGAGTCGTAAGATGATGCTCAAGGACAAATTGCATAATACCAAGATGTCCAAAGGCGAGAGTGTGACCTCTTACTTGTCCAAGTTGACACAGGTTAGGGATGAGCTTGCTGTTGTTGGGGAGATGATTAATGAAGATGAGTTAGTGCGTATAGCCTTGAATGGTTTTTTGAAGCACTGGGAAGTGTTTGTCAAGTGTGTTGTCGGCAGAGATCGGCTACCTAATTGGGCAAGACTTTGGGATGATTTTGTTCAAGAGGATATCCGTGAAGGTGCTCATCAAGGAGATCAGATGAAGAAGGGTCAAGATGAAGAAAATCTTGCTCTTGCAAGCAAGGGTAAGAAGAAGTCCAATAAAGAGCAATCAGAAGGTTCTTCTTTCAAGAGTGGGAAGAAGAAAGATCTAAGCAAGATAAAATATTTTTGCTGCCATCAAATGGGTCACTATGCTAGTCAATGTCTGAATAAGAAAAATAAGGACAAGAAAAAGAAGCAAGTTGCTGCTACAGCAAAGGTGGACGAGTTTGCATCACGATTTGAGAATGAGTTTTCACTTATTGCTTGTCTCTCAAGTTCAATTGCCAATAGGGTATGGTATATTGACAGTGAGGATTCTCGCCACATGATGAGAGTCAGAGAATGTTTCACCAAGTTGGAGGAGAAGAAGCTGGATTTCTATATTGAGCTCGGAGACAATGCCAAGTACCATGCAATTGGTATTGACACCGTGAAGTTTCAGAGGGAGTCTGACAAACCTTTGTTGGTGGAGGATGTGTTGTATGTCCCTGCATGACAAAGAATTTAATCTCAGTTTCTGCTTTAGAAGACAAGGGTTACATCATGACTTTTGAGAGGGGAAAAGTCTATATTCGTCCCAAAGATTCCAAGGTTGCAAAAGTGATTGGAGTCAGGCATGGTAGCTTGTTTTGGTTACAGTTTGAGCTAGCACGTGGGTTGGTTAGTAGTTGTAAAGGGATAGGAGAATTGTGGCATAGGAGGATGGCTCACCTTCACCATGGAGCACTTAATATTCTTAAGGAAATAGTGACGGGGCTGCCTGAGATGAAGACAAAAAAGCATGAGGTGTACAAGGGTTGTGCTCTTGGGAAATATGCCAAGACCAGTTTTCCAAGCAGCGACACTAGATCCGAAGGGATTTTGGATCTTGTACATTTAGATGTGTGTGGACCTATGTCAATAACATCCTTGAATGGATATGAGTATTATGTTACCTTCATTGATGATTTCTCTAGGAAGACGTGGATATATTTCATGAAGAATAAAGATGAGGTCTTTAGTAGGTTCAAAGAGTTTAAGGCTCTCATGGAGAACCAAACTGGGAAGAAGATCAAGATACTGAGGTTTGATAATGGAGGCAAGTGTACCTCGAATTCCTTCAAAGATTTTTGTGCTCAGGAATGTATCAAGAAAGAGTTGACAGTTCTGTACAACCCTCAGCAGAAAGGGGTTGTTGAACGGAAGAACAAGGCTATAGTTGGAGCAGCCAAGGCCATGCTTCATGATCATGATCTACCTTGGTTCTTATGAGCAGAAGCTTGCAACACAACTGTGTATTTGCAGAATATGAGCCCTCACAAAGTGTTGGGAAAGTTGACTCCAGAAGAGGCGCTCTCTAGCAAGAAACCAGACTTGGGGCACATTCGCATCTTTGGATGCCTTATGTATTGTCACATTCCTATTGAGAAGAGAACCAAATTGGAACCTACTGTAGAGAAGGGTATCCTTGTTGGGTATAGTGAAACTTCTAAGGCTTATCGGGTTTACATTCTTGCTCTCAGGAAAACAATTGTTCGCAGAGATGTAAAGTTCGAGGAAGAGAGAGCTCTTCATAAATCTAGCAACTTGATGAATGAGGGGGAGCAATCAACCACAGTTGAGGCAACACAATTTCCTCAAACTTTAGTCACGCAAGCTAGAGAGCAGAGCGAGCAAGCCGAGCAGGGTGATCAGAAGGAGGAATCAATAATTCCTCAACCTCAGATTCCTATTAAAGAAAAGAGGAGAAACAGGGCAGCTAAGCAGACACTGAGAGAGGCTCAAGAATATGTAGGTGATCCTCAAGATTTAGTCAGACAGAGAAGGGCTCCCAAATGTTATTCTGAGTATGTGGCACTTATGAGTGAATTAATTGAAGTAGAGCCTTCCAGCTTTCAAGAGGCATCCAAGCACCAAGTGTGGAGAGATGCCATGGTGGAAGAGTATTCTTCCATCATGAAGAACAATGTGTGGGAGCTAGTACCAAGACCAGAAGATAAGTCTGTGGTGGGCTCGAGATGGTTGTATAAGATTAAGCATGTTGCAGATGGTAGTGTGGAGAAGTTCAAAGCCCGGTTTGTGGCTAAGGGGTTTTCTTAGAAGGAAGGAGTCAACTATGATGAGACTTTTGCTCCACTAGCTAGGCACTCATCCATAAGAGCTATCATTTCTGTAGCAGCACAAATGGGTTGGAGGATTCACCAGATGGATGTAAAGACGACTTTCCTCAATGGGGTGATTGAGGAAGAGATTTACATAGAGCAACCAGAAGGATTTGAAGCGCATGAGAGGGATTCTCATGTATGCAAGTTGAAAAGAGCACTGTATGGACTCAAGCAGGCTCCCAGGGCGTGGTATTCACATATTGGCAGTTACTTGCAGAGTGTGGGCTTCATCAAGAGTGAGGCGGATCTGAACCTTTACTATGTTCATGTGAAGGGCGAACTTCTCATATTGTTGTTATATGTTGATGACCTATTTCTCATAGGGTAAGAGCTCATAACACACTACAAGTGAGATCTTGCAGGAGAGTTTGAGATGAAGGACTTGGGGTTGATGCATTACTTGCTAGGATTGCAGTTGTAGCAGAAAGAGGGAGAGATCTTCCTTGGACAAGGGAAGTATTTAATTGATATCTTGAAGCGATTCAGAATGGAGAATTGTAAGCCTATATCAATGCCACTTGTGACCAATTGGAAGAAGATTGATGCTTCTAGATTAGAGGCAGTGGACCCGATTTTATACAGATTGTTGATAGGCTCTCTTATGTATTTGGTCAACACCAAGCCAGACATTTGTTTTGCAGTGAACTCACTTAGTGAATTTATGGTGGAACCTAAACGTGTGCATTGGATAGCTACGAAGCATGTTTTGAGATATCTCTGAGGCACAGTTGATTATGGGCTGAAGTATGTTCAGCAGGATGGAGTGAAGCTTGAGGGGTTTACCGATGTAGATTGGGTAGGCAGTAAAACTGATCGGAAGAGCACTTCAGGGTGCAGTTTTAGTTTGGGATCAGGAGCAGTCTCTTGGTATAGTAGGAAAAAGAAGTCAGTTGCGCTGAGTTCTGCAGAGGCCGAGTATATGGCAGCTAGTATGGCTACATGTGAGGCTATTTGGCTTTGGAGCTAGCTGGGCTCTTTGATCAAGAGTTAGATCCTACAGTCATTTACTGTGATAATCAGAGTTGTATCAAACTCTCTGAGAATCCAGTGTTTCATGACAAGTCAAAGCACATTGAGATCAAGTACCACTTCATCAAAGATTGTGTGGAGAAGGGGATAGTGAAGCTCAATTACATTCCTACAGACGAACAGATAGCAGATATCCTGACGAAGGCCTTGATGAAGAGCAAGTTTAAATTCTTCAGGGACAAGTTGGGTGTGGTGCAGAACACCTTCCTCGCTAAGAGGGAGTGTTGATTTTTGTAGTTCGAAAGGTGGGATGTGGATTTGTTTTAAAACAACTTGAGTTGGATATGCTTTAAATCATTTTAAAGCAACTCAAGTTACATATGCTTTAAAACAATTCGAGTTGGATTTTTAGCAACAATATGATTTTTATTCTTTAATAGAATGTTTTCGAGTTTGTGCGGATAAGATAAATCCAAGAGTGATTTTATGTGTAATTAAAGCCAAAGAAAGCAAGGAAAGATTCTTTCCTTGCACGCTAAGTAAAATAGCTAGGCTCTATAAATGTAAGATTGCTATAGCAAACTCATATTGTATGTGTAATTAAAGCAAACTCATATTGTATGTGTAATTATAGCAAACTCATATTTTATGTGTAATTAAAGCCAAAGAAAGCAAGGAAAGATTCTTTCCTTGCACGCTAAGTAAAACAGCTAGGCTCTATAAATGTAAGATTGCTATAGCAAACTCATATTGTATTTTCGAAAGAAAAGTTTGTTGTGAGGCTTAATAGAAGATCCGATATTTGTAGGGTTTTCCCCGCATTGGGGTTTCCTGGGTAAATTTGTGTTATTGTCTTTTTGTGATTTGCTTATTGTTATTTTTGCTTCCACTGTTATTAGTTGTTAATTAACCTAGTTGTGTTAATTGTTATAAATCAGATTTCTTTCTGTGAATTTATTGAGCAATTAATCTGTTGCTGGGTTATAGAAATTAACAGATACCCCTCAGTCCTTGGCTCATAGCCAAAGAGGTTTATCTCAAGAAGGCAGAATTGATACCCCTCAGTCCTTGGCTCTTAGTCGAAGAGGTTTAGCCCAAGAAGACTTGTGTGCCCCTATTGGATAGGTACAAATAATTTGTGAATGACCTCCAAAAAAAAATCAGTAATTTATCCAAAACACGTTAGAATAAAACGGTATTAGTTTTGTTTTTTCCAAAATCACCTTAGACAATTTTCAAGAACCTTTCTATGAAACACAAACGAAAATTAGAGAAATAATTTTAAATTTTTGGCGTAAATTTGTAAAAACTGTTTTCTTTCACAAGGATTCAACAGCTTTGTGTAATTAATAAAACGTTGATCCAAAGAAATTGAGGAAAAGTTAAGATTCTTTACAACGCTTAGAGATGATGTTTGCTTTTATTTGTAAATCACAGCTGAACAAAATTCATTTGAAGTAGGATCAAACGTTCAAAAATTTTAAACCTCAGGTTTCAAAATCCAAGTGTCCTTTGGCAGTGAACTAAAGAAGAATATGAAAGAAATGTTAAAAGTCTTCAAGCTAGAAATTTTATAGAAAAATATCTACGAGATTTTTCAATTCATAAGAATTCTTATAATAGATTCGCAAATCATGAGTTCTTATAATAAAACAAGTTAGTATTACACCTGCGAATAATATTAACTATCAATAAACACATAGGTATTAGATTTAGGCATGATTTATTTATATATGAATCTTATGTTCACAAGAAAATGGAGGTAGTGTTTAAGCGACCACAGAAAGTTTTTTCGTTGTAAAGGTTGTCATTTGAAGAAAATATTATTCATAATTGTTTCTAGTATAATGAACAAACTTGAGGGCATAGACAGTGATTTATTTTCTTTGATGGAAGAGAAGTTGATTGAAAGGACTAGGAAAATTCACCGTCAGCAATTCACTGCGGGACAATTCACCACCATGACAAATTCATCTCATGGAAAATTCACCATCAGAATTCATGGCGGTGAATTTTCGATGAGGTGAATTTGTCATGATAGTGAATTTTCCCACGGTAAATTGTTGGCAGTGAATTTTCTGACGGTGAATTGTTGACAGTGAATTTACCTGAAATGACTGAAAGATATACTACAGAGAATTTCGATTGTTCCATATTCTACAAATGATAGAAATTCAGTTATTGAATGATAAAATTAATATTAGATAAATTGATTAAAAATGTGGACCGAGTTCAAGATTGTACACTGAATCTCCAACTCTGAAGAAATTTTAGACTATGATGAGTAGAGACCTCAAAAAGTTAGTTCTTTGCATATGAATTCTTTGTAAAGATTGTCATTTGAGAGAACTTTCTTAATTGTTGCGTAGTATAACTAATTGATTTGAGGATATAGATGGGGGCATGTCTTATGTCTGTTAATAGAAGTGAGGTTTTTGGCTGTGAAAACTATAGCATTGAGAGTGTTGGTTGTTTTGTCTCCTGTAAATGATCCAAATTGATTATAATATTGATTAACATAAATTTAATATAAGTGGGCACTCGATTCTAGAAATTTTAAATGGCATTGAATGAGTTTGAGGAAAATATTAGACCATGATGACCAAAGTAGGGTACTCGAGCAGCTGGACGCATAAGAGAGCCACAAATGTATCATCAACTCTAGTTGGAATCCAAACTATTAGAATTAGAATGAGTTTGGTAAAAGCTTAAGCACTTCGAGTATTCTAAATATTACACTACTAAGGCATAATTAGTCATTAGATGATTGAAATTTTAATAATGAAGTATTAGATTATGGTGGGTTTTCTTGTAATCATTTGTAATCATTTATATTTGTAAGGCTAGTTAATAATATAGTTTCAAAATGTACGATATATTATTTTTTCATCTATGATTATGACAAAGATTTTAGTGAGCATAAGAAAGCTATGTGCTGATTAAATAGTTAAATAATTGTAAATGTAGAACTTTGTTTTATTTATATGATCCTATTTTTGAAAATATACAAATTAAATAAGAGCTTTAGATTATTAAACATTGAAATGGTTTCTTTTAGCTATAACCTAATATATTATTGCTAACTTATTCATGTATTTACTTACACAGATATGATGAATAGAATTGTCCAAGTCTATTAAATTTAGTCCTCCAATAAATTTAAAACAAGTCTAACACATTAAAACCAAATCACCATTTAGATGATATTTGGAATGGACTAATGAGATTTGGTAAATTATTAGTCGCCATGTTATTACAAATTATTATTTAGAGAGGCCATGTATTAAAAGTAAACATGATAAACTTATTAGAATTATTATTTTTTCTCTTCTAGACTTAACATTGGCTTGATAGATTATTAATGACAAGGACTTTATATTATTAATATGTATTCTCATAGCATTATGAAAGTACGTGCATATTGTTATTCTAGTTTTAAGAATTAAAACATATATGGTTATTTATATTTCTTGCTAAGGACTCATTTTGTGCTTAGTATTTTCTAATAGTTGTTAAAGCTACCAATTTCGGTACTCAATTAGATTTCACTAAATACCCGCTAATATTCATTGTATTATAAAATATTTGGAACATCTAATACATGTGTAACTTGTATTAAAAGTCTTTAGTAGCTTAGATATCATGTTACTGAACATTACAACCACTCTTATCATTGTATGTTTGGTTTCCATTAGCATTTCATACTGCAATTAATGTAATTACAGTCTTGGTCATCCTTTTAATAGTCCATTAAATTATTGATGTCACCCTTGGTCAAGTTATTATCATCATGATAATATAGATTCCCCAACACCAATTAAAGTTTGAAAATTATAGAAAATTTTGAATAATCCTATATGTGTTGGTAATAATCTTTATCTTGAAATAAATTGTTTTATTTTTTATAGAGAGGATTAGTGTTAGTGGATTATGTTTTTAAATTGATGTCAAGACATCATTTAAACCTAGAGGTTATACCTTATTTTTTATTAACCAAGTATGTCATGGTTCAAGCTGAAGTTGTTGAACTATGAAGCCTCTATGTATTACATAGGCAAGGCCATCAGAGATGAACCCCTGATGCATAAGTCTAGCCCTTAAGTCTTGTCTATTTGTAAGTAATTTGTAATTATTCTTAATATATGTGCATTGGAATCAAACTTTTGTAAGTTAGTCTCTAGTGTTTGTAGTTGAAATTTGAAATTTGTGTTGTGTCCTTAGCTATATTTTGGATATAAATTTTTGGGCATGACAATGCACATTTTCAATACTTATGAATACAAATTGATCAAGTATCATTTTATTCATCTTTGCAAACTTCATGCAAATGTGTTATTTCTTTATGGCTTCTATTCAAGGGATAGATTAATTTTCTACATAAGGAATATAGTGTTTTAAATGGATACAGGGATTGTTAAGAAGAATTGGTTGTATTTACTATGTGGTGTTAATATAATGCATTAATACTAAACTTCCATAGAGCTAGGGTAAAATATTTTTATGTAGGGTTTAATTTCACTCTCTTTGACAATGTTGCCTAAGTTAAGGCACTAGTCTGGATAAGTGTTCTGGTTATGAATCCATGATCAATTATTTTGAAAATCAAATTTCCCTTTTAGTATTTTTATTTCTTAATGTTGTGTCTTGTTCTTCGATTCAAATTGCATAAAGACCAAGATCTATCCATTCAAGTGCTTATGTTTTCAAATTATGGTCATCTAAAGACAACATATCTACTTAAAACAATATCTAGCAATAGTTGTATAGAATCCTAGTGGATATGGTATAGGGATACCCACCTTGGTTTTTCAAACCCTAAAGTGCATAGGAGAAAAAATATAAATCTATCTCCTATTCATTGACCACTAACCTAGGTTTTTTTGAATATAAGATCTAGCTAACCCTTAGAAAAACCTAGACAATCAATTGGAAACACCAACAGATTGGTAACTCTACTAGGGAACAAGTTAAAGTTGCATTACAAAGATCTCAAGTTATCTGAAGTATATTTTTGTGAAGTTCCCTCTATTGTTTAAATCTCAATAGTTGTATCTGCTCTCACATATCCTCTAAAAAGATTCTATATTCTATATCCTAATTTCCCAAGTGGGTGGTGACTCTAAAAGTCTTCTAAATGGTGCAAGTGAAAGAAAGAAGAATATTTAAAAGAATAACATCATCATGAAGGGAAGGAGAATTCTTTACGAAGGCAACCCATCAAAGAGGCTTGAAATAGATCCACCAAATAAGAAGCAAGCATGGAGAAAGAGAGATACAACTAAGTCAACTCATTCTTCTAAAAATCCCTTTGTTAATGAAAATAGTGATGATAGTTTTTTTAATTCACCAATAAGAAATGAAGCATCGAAATGAAAACTATATTTTCTTGAAAGAGTTGAATAAGAAAGAGAACAAATGCAAAGAGAATATGATCTCCAACATGGTATTTTGAATCCAAATGCTCTTATTGTTTTTGATATTAAGGATAAGTAGATTTTGAAGGGATCTGTAACCCTTTACAATTTAGAAAAAAGCCAGGCTGCCAAAAGGACAGCCTAAAGCACCCAAAAACCCAGCTCCCAAACCAAGAGCATCAAGATTTAGACTTAGAATTGCTCTTGTAGGAACGAAGCATCATATCGAAGGAAGGCCTGGAGGGTTTTGATTTTTTCCCTATTACTGTGATCTAGCCTTCTTCCACTTGTGCTGCCTTAGCCTGCCAAGCCAGCACGCTACTTTCCTAGGTTTGTTCCTTTGCAGCCATGGGGGTATCTTCATTGATCGTTTGTGCTCAAATTCTCTTATTGTTAATATTGTGGTAGAACAAAGTTATGGAAGTCCCAGGAGCAACTCTTTTTTTTAAAATCTTGTTGTAACTAGTACACCTTAGTTTAAAAATGGTATATTTGAGGTCACAACCATTAATACCCCTCAAAATGCTTCACAAGTCTCTATACGTGATAATACATTTTAGACCAAGGAAGAATTGTTAAAGGAAATAAATGACCTACAACTACAGTTGAACAAATTAGAACAAGAAAGAATTATGAAGGCTATAAGAAAGAGAAATGATATGAAGAAAAGAATTGAGAGTATGAAAGTCGCCTATCATATTGGTAGCACTTTCTTACCAACATCTCAAAACCAGGTTGGACGCAACCATTAGATAAACGTCCCTCTAAATAATTCTTGTGTAAACACCTGGAATAACCCTTAGCCTAATATTACATCACATATTTTTCCTAATATAAGTAATATGGAAAGTATTTCTCAAGGAAGTGCAAATTATTCTATTTCACAAAATAATCTTGGTGCAAATTCAATACCTAAGAATTCTAGTGTTTAGTAGGTCCTTAAGTAAACCCTACTCAAAATTATCATTTTTAACATAATCCCCATCATTAGGGTATTGGTATGGGTAGAGTACCTCAGTAATAATATGTGGGACAACACCTAGGACCAAGGAATTATGTACCAAATGCTCAAGGATATAACTAGATGGGAACTCCCAAATACAATATAATGCCCCACCAAATGTAGGGGGTTAATATATCCATATATCTCAGCATCAACATATACAATAGAATTTCCAACCAAACCTAGGAATGGGAAATTTTATAGGCATAATTCCTCTATAAATGAATAGATATAGACAATTAATTTTTTATGGTATCCCTAGATATCCTAATCAAGTTCCAAATGAGGTAACATCATATTTGGCTAGATTTTTTTGAAATGATGTAGTAACTAGTGAGGAACATCTCAATACTTTTTTGAATCTATTGGATGATTTTCAATTAGAACATGAGGATGTAGTAATGAAGTTGTTTATGCAATCTTGGATCGATGAAGCTAGAGATTGCTATAGAAATCTGCCATATACAAGCATAGGATCTTGGGATGATTTTAAAAGGGTGTTCAGATAACATTATGGTAACAAGATTGACTCAAGATTTGTGATCAACAAGTTTACAAGCATAAATAAAGGGTTAAATGAATCAGTCTCCGAGTTCAATGCTAGATTTAATAGGGTGTTCAATAAAATACCATCATACATGAGACCTATAGAGTTCATGTGCCTACTTCTTTATTGCAATGCCTATGACCCATGGATGGGTTATGAGTTAAGAGACAAGAATCCTCAATCATTAAAGGATGCATTTAGGATTGCAACTCATATTGAAAATAATATAAAGATATCAAGTAAAGTGAATGAAAGGGATGATATGAAAATTCTACAAAATCCTAAGGGACATCAAAATAAAACTACATCCCCTAAGGATAAATTTGACAAGGTGATGAGTTCCTTAAAAGATCTAAGTTATAAAGTATCAAAGAATGATAAAGGTTTATCTCAGGATAAACCTAGTTATCAAAGGCAGGAAAGAATTCCTAAATTATCATACCAGCCTTACAATACAAATTGGTACAATGGTAAACCTATTTAGAACAACCAAAGGATGGTTTCAAATAAAGAAAGCCCTAATCCTCTAAACATAAGCGATACTAATTTTTTAGAGACTCCTTGGTGTACACCTTACGAGTTACCTCACTCCTATATGGTTTCTCAATCCCTTGAAGAGGGTCATGTTTCATGTGATGACTATGATAATTCACAAGGTGAAGAACAAGGTGTAAATATGTTGTCAATTGAGCTTAACCGAATAATTTATGATCATTCTTTAGATTCATTTTTGTGATAAAAGAGATAAAAACTACAATTACCACTAGCAAGTATTTTTTGATGATAAAAAAGAGCATTTGAATGATATGCAAAATATTGAATATGAACTTGATATCAGATTAAGAAGACCTTCAAATGAAGAAATCAGAGCATTGACTATTGCAGCTATTTCCCAAGTCAAGATAAATTATAACTTGATAAATAGAGTGGTCAGTAGTGATCAAAGCAAGGTTAGTAGTATCTTCATTAAGGAGCAAGATAATGATAAAAGGAAACATCACTCCTATAAAAAAAAGGAGGAATTCAAAATTAAGAGTAATGATCTGTACCATGTACAAAAAATAATATTGAAAGACTTGCACATTAGATGATTTCTCCCTAGGAAAAGGCCAAATATCAAAAGGAAACTTAGAATGAATAGAATAGGAAAGATACTGGGTGTATTCAAGGATAGTCAAGTCCTAAGCAAGAAAAGATAAATGACCAGATTACAAAAAAAATTGACATTCCAAAATATGTTATTGTTGACATGACACATATTTTCAAAATTAGTGTATGTGTTCCTTTATTAGAAATTATGAGGATAGAGGAGCACAAAGAGAAAGCAGTTTCCCTAATCAATGGAGTAGCTTTAGCTTCTAATGGAAAAAGGGTGATTATCCCACCTAAAAAAGGTAAAAAAAATCAAAAGGGTTTGAACCTGAAAGGATAAGTAATGAAATACCAAAAGTATTTTTAGGCACTACTCTAACTGCTTATCCAAATCAGATTGGCCCATTCTATGTGACTCTGCAACTGAACAACAAATTGGTGAGAAATTGCATGATTGACTTTGAGGCATCCACCAACATTCTACCTCTAGTTATTATGAGAGAATTGGGACTACAAGTGAGTACAGAGAATTTAGAAAGTGCTTTTCAATGGATTCTAGAGAAGTCCTAGTTATTGGAGTAATGAAGGATGTGCATTTCAAACTTGTTGTGTTCCCTGAGAATAATTTTAAAATGAGTGTGATTATTTGATATTCCAGCTTAGTATGGAATGCTCTTATCAAGAAGGTAGTTAGAAAAAATTGGGGGAATTATGTAGTTGGATCTCTCATATGCCATAATTCATATTAATAGAAAATATGTCAAATTTATTAGACATAAGAGGTCCTCCAATCTTATTGAATATTTTCAACCAATTAAACATGTGCATTTTGTGGATGACATAGAAAACTTCAGGGTTGAAGAGTCATAGCCAATTGAAAGAAATACCGCACCTATAGCTGATGAATTATAAGGAAAATCTTATGATGATGACCTTTGGACAATGTATTTTGATGGATCATGCTCAAAAAAAGGATTGGGTGTTCAGAATATTTTCATATCACTAGTTGGCAAGTCCTATAAGTACCCATTCTCTTTAAAATTTGAACAGTACCAATAATGTATCAAAGTATGAGGCCTTTTTATTAGGACTAAAAGTTTCTATCAATCATGTTATCCTCAAATTAAGCATGCTCAATTAGTTGGATAAGCCCTAAAAAACTTGTTTTTTTCATACCCCAATGTCCACTAAGCACACAAAATGAGGCAAATCCTACTTGCCCTCATGCGTGACTTGAATCCTCAAAAATTCGTTTCAAGCGATCAATTTTTTTTCTTTTTGAAAAATTACAAAATCTTATTTTTTTAGAGTTGGTCTTTTTTATGATAATGTAATTGCATTGAATTTTAGCGCTCTTGCATGTTTTTATTGGTTGCATATAAGGATGTAGTCAAGCTGAACTTTAGCATGACTACACCCCTAACTACACACATGACATTTATTGCAATATTAGTTTGTTTCATTGAGGGTTTTTAATAGGATTTTTATCATTTTTAATTTCATTTTAAACCTTGAGTATGTGCACTCTTACCTTTTGATTGCTCATTGTGGGAATTTGGGTTAGTTTTTGTCAAGGATTTGTTCAAGTTCTTGCCCAAATTTTTTGGATTTCTACCTCTACATAGGGTTACACCATTTTTCTTGCTTTTATAGGTATGTATATTATTGTTGCATTTTCTAGGTTTCTTTAGGTTGTCCTTTATTAATCATTGGTTAGTTTTTCTTTAATCATTTTTTATTATCTAGGGGTTTTGTTTGGTTTTGTTTTCATTTTTTGTTAAATACCCTACACAATCACGTTCTCCCCACCAAAATTCACATAGTTGTTTGGTGCAGGATATAAATTATATGTTGCATGCTACCATAACCCTTACACATGATATGTAAATTAGATTCTGAATCCCGATCTATACATCCTTCAAAAATTCATGTTATGCATTGCAGGGTTTAAACCTCATATTGCATGCTCGATCATTAAACCCATGGAACATATGCATTGGGGATTTGTTTGATGCATTACATCATTACCTAACTACCATATGTAGTTTTGGGTTTAAACCTCCACCCATATTGCCACTTCGACCTATTGAGGGATGTAGTGTAGGATTTTCACCCTGCATTGGATATTACACAACTCATAATATGTAGGTTGAGGTTTAAACCTCAACTTACATCAACTCACTGTGAATCTCATATGTAGGACAAGGTTTAAACCCTAACCAACATGAACCACCACATCCACATTCAAAGATGCGGCGAGGTTTAAACCTCGACATACATCCTCAATAGTGCACTATCCTAAGTGTGAGTTAGGTTTTAAACCTTGACCCACATCTTATCTTTCTACCCAACGCACGTGTAGTGTTAGAGTTTTTCTCCACATGTACACTTTGATTTTTTCCTACCCCATGTAGTGGCAGAGTTTTTCTCCACCCTTACATTGACTTGTATTACCCTCATGTAGGGGAACAAATTTTTTTCGCCTCAACATCCAAACTAAAATACCTCATGTAGGGGAAAAAAAATTCACGCCATTGCATCCCAAATTTCTAACACATGCAAAGTCTCAATTTTTTCCTGCAAGTGCATGAAATCCTATAATTCTCTCTACCACTAGGAAACGTGAAATTTCTTTCTGCAACTGATCCTACATGCTATTTCTAGCATTTGTGTTCGGATTCTTAAACGGGTTTAATTGGTTTTCTCACCATTATTCTAGGTTACAACTTCTCTGCAAATTTCTAATCCTTCACCATGGAAGAAAAACATGAATTTTAAGTATCAAGGGGTCTTTCCAATGACCTTTATTACTTAAAGATCAAGGATATCGAGATTGACTATATTGATATGTCTGAGTTTTTAGAAAGGATGAAGCAACCATTGGATGTAGGCATGGTATGCATTGTGGAAAGCAATATCCAATTGGTGATTGCACTTCGAGTATTAGCACATAATCCTCAGTTTGTGCTTGCAGTAGCGGCTCATTATGATAAAGAAACCAAAAGTTTCAAGGATGTGGATGGGAATATGGTCATAAGATTGGAAAAATATTTATTTGATAAGATCTTCCAATGCCCAAGCATTGACACATACACTAACCTCACCATTGAGCATGCACAAGCTCATTATGATGATAATCCAGACAAGTGCAAAAGGGAAATCAATACAAGGTGGCTCAAGAACCTAAGACCAAATATCTCAAGATTGTTGGGAAAATGTGTCTCAACCTTGTAATTACATAATGACTATTGTTGATAGGATATATATAGATATATATAATTCTTAGTTACACCAATAAGTGTAATATACAAATGGCATAAGGGGGGAGAGTGGGATGCGTGTAAACATTTTTTTGTTAAACTTTTCAAGAAACTACTAAAATGGCCGACATGCATTAGATAAATGATACATTATAAATCTAGACCATTAATTATTAGGTTTTAGATTTAATTGTGGATATTTTTTTGGCCTTTCCCTAGAATATAGCCATATTTTATGAGGGCACTATATTACGGCTGCGATACAGAGAGATAGTGATGTATTTTGAGATTTTGATAGTAGTTGTGTTGTCTCTTGATGCAAGATGGTTAGGGGTGCTATGTTAATTGCTAGAGGTGTTAGATATGGCACATTGTATAAGCTAGATGCGTGCACTATTGAGTGAAATAGTACTTTTGTGAAAATCAAGTCTATGGAAGAAGTGAGGCTTTCACCTTTAGTAGATGGTAATGGCTTTTGGGTACCCAAGGGTGCTCTTTCTTTTGAGACAAAGTTACCTACAGAGAAAACTATGTTATGGCACCAAATACTTGGCCACATTGGAGAAAAGGGTCTGAGGACCTTGAAAAATAAAAACCTTGTTGAAGGTTTGTCTAGTTGTAATCTTGAATTCGATTTCTATGAGCCTTGCATTTATGGAAAACAAAATCGTGTTTAGTTTTACTCGAGTTCTCATAAATCTTGTGGTGTATTGGATCTTATTAATTCTTATGTGTTTGGTCCTATAGATGTTCCTTCGATTGATAAATCCACATATTATGTTTCATTTATTGATGGTTATAGTAGAAGGACATGGGTATATTTTCTAAAGAGTAAATATGAAGTTTTTAGTTGATTTAAAGAATTTAAAGCAAAGGTTGAGTTTAATGATATCAAGTTTCCACAAACCATAATGTTCTTTGCAATGGTTTTTGGTTTTGATTGTGTGATAATTTTTGCATTAACGTTTTGGATCACACTTTGTGATCCATCATCAGGATGAGCAGAGCTGAAGGTTGAGTTGCAGACTGGAAAGCAAATAAAATGTTTGAGGACTGATAATGTCAATTAATTTTTCTCTAATTATTTTGATAAATTTTGTAAAGATTGTGGTATTCATAGAAATAAGACAACTCTATATTATCCACAATAGAATGGATTTGCAGAAAGAATGAACAAGAAACTGATGGAGAAAGCTAAGAGTATGTTGAGTGGTTTTGGCCTAGAACAAAGGTTTTGGGTTGAAGTTTCCTCTGTTTGTTACTTGATTAACATGTCTCCTACATCGGCTCTTGTTGATAATACACCTATAGAGGCATGGTTGGGTCGCAAGCCTTCATTAAGACATCTTATAGTTTTTGGTTGCAAGGCATATGAACATGTGCCAAAGGAGAAGTGAACAAATTTGGAGAACAAGGTTGTAAACTGTATCTTCATCAAATACAGTTATGGTGTGAAAGGATACAAGCTTTGGGAACCTATTACACAAAAGGTAATATATAGTAGAAGTGTCATTTTTAGAGAAACTAAGCCTTCTTTTGTTACATTGCAGCTAGAACAAACTAAATAGGAAGATGTGATTCAATTTCCTTCTACACCTGAGAAAGTTGAATCGAGGCCCAAGGATAGACAAGAAGTTGAGGGGAGCTCATCTAGCTCTAGATCTTCAGAAGAGGAGGAAGAACCTCCAACTCAACTTGTTCATAGGTCTACAAGGAATAAACAACCACCTAAAAGGTATACACTTGATGATTGGAGATGTATTTTTTCTTTTAATACTAACATGGATGAACCCAAATTTGTAGAAGAGGCATTAGGTATGAATGATGCAAAATCTTGGAAGATTGCTATGGATGAAGAAATGGCATCTTTGAAAAAGAATGATACATGGGATCTTGTACCATTTCTTGAAGGATGAAAAAATGTTGGTTGCAAATGGGTGTTCAAGAAAAAATTGGTTCAAATGGAGGTATTGAGAAGTACAAAGCAAGGTTGGTTGTGAAAGGTTACTCTCAAGTTGAGGGTGTTGATTATGGTGAGATATTCTCTCCTATTGCAAAAATGACATCCATTATATTTTTGCTTTCTATTGTTGATGCTTATGATTTAGAGGTTGAGCAAATGGATGTGAAAACTGCTTTCCTTCATGGTAATTTGGAGGATATTTATATGACACAGCCAGAGCACTACGTGGTGAAAGGTAAAATTAAATTAGTTTGCAAATTGAAGAAATCTCTGTATGGCTTAAAACAAAGTCCTAGGATGTGGTATAAGAAATTTGATACATATGTGTTGAGTTTGGGATTTGATTATTCTAAATAAGATCATTGTGTTTATTATAAAACTGATGGTGATCATTTCCTTTTTATTTCATTATATGTTGATGATATGTTATTTATTAGCAAAGGGAAAGATATGATTTCAGAATTGAAATCTCAACTTGCTGCTAAATTTGAAATGAAAGATCTTGGTGCAGCTAGGCACATTCTTGGGATGGAAATTAAAAGGGATAGAGTGAATAGAAGGCTATGTCTTGGCCAAAGTATGTCAATTCAATTTTATAGAGATTTAATATGCAGGATTGTAGACCATTGTGTGTTCCTGTTTTAGTTGGAACAAAGTTATTTATTTCAGATTGTCCAACATCTCCATCAGAGATGGGAGACATGAACAGAGTGCCTTACCAGAGTGTAGTTGGAAGTTTGATGTATGCTATGGTTTGTACTAGAACAGATATTTCCTAAGCATTGAGAGTTCTTTCCATATATATGTCTAATCCTGGTAGAGTTCATTGGGATGCAGTTAAAAGGGTCTTCAGATATTTGTGTGCTACTTCATATTATTCCTTGCGTTATCATAGTAATGTGACTAAAGGAAATATTTCCCTTGATATCCATGGTTATGTGGATTCAAACTAGGCAGGTGATATTGATAGTAGAAAATCCACCAATGCTTATGTGTTTACATTATTCAATGGTGAAATTAGTTGGATGAGTAAGTGACAGGTTGTGGTTGCTTTGTCTACTATTGAAGGAAAGTATATGGCATTTACACATGCCTATAAATAAGCCATCTATCATAAGAGGTTGTGTTCAGCTATTGGAATAAAACAAGGTGAAATGAAAATTTATTGTTATAGTCAAAGTGCGATATGTCTAGCCAAGAACCCGACATTTCATGCCAAGACCAAGCACATTGATGCATAGTATCATTTTATTCAAGATATGGTCGAAGATGACAAGGTGAAGTTGGTTAAGGTAGAGACTTTAATGAATGTTTATGATTCTTTAACTAAGCCTGTGAGCATAGAGAAGTTCAGATGGTGTTCAAAGATTATGGGCCTTTCGGCCCCTAGCAATTAAGAGAATGTTTATTCCCTCTCATTTCTCTTGCAAGGTGTTCAACAAGTGGGAGATTTGTTGGGAAAATGTGTCTCAACCTTGCAATTATATAATAGCTATTTTTGATAGGATATATATATATTTATATTTCCTAGTTACACCGATAGGTGTAATATACAATGGCATAAGGGGGGAGAGTGGGATGTGTGTAAAAAAAATTTTGTTAACTTTTTTAGAAAACTACTAAAATGGCTGACATGCATTAGATAAATGACACATTGTAAATCCACATAGTTAATTATTAGGTTTTAGATCTAATGGTGGATATTTTGTTGGTCTGTCTTGCCCTAGAATGTAGCCCTATTTTATGAGGGTGCTATATTACAGCTGCAATAGAGAGACAGTCATGTATTATGAGAGTTTGATAGTAGTCATGTTGTCTCTTGATCTCTGGTGGTTATACTCTTGTGAGAAGCTTTCTATGAAAGTATATTGTAATCTTTGTGATTTATTGAATAATATATTGGGCAGATTTTGGAGTGTGGGACTTTTCTCCTGAAATGGTTTTCCCTACATAAATCACTATGTCATGGTATGCATGATATTTATGTTTATTTTTGTTTAAGTTTTTGTAACTGTTAAAGATATGTAAAAATTTTGCATTATTCTCTCTCAAGATTAGTGTAGGAATTTGTTCTGCTACCTTAGCTTCCTTACAAAGATGGCCCAAGAACATTCCTCGAAGTGATTTCATCGAAGAAACAAATGACATGATCACAATTCTCGATAGGATCAAGGGATTGCCCACTTCTTCCACTTTTTCAGGAGTGGATGTACTTGTATATTCACATCATAAGGAAGAGACAACAACAAATATTCTAGGGAAAGTAGATTAGTGATGTCATCCATGATTAGCTCACAAAGGTTTTCACCTCATTGAATTTTATATGACTTCATACTTAGTTTATGTTGCTACATCAATGAAGAATTTTCCAAGGTTGACATCAGAAGGTGATAGAAGGCTTGTTCCAATTTATCAGTATTACTCTCAATTGACCCTAAATAAAAGTATTCAACACTTTAGGAGGGTTAATAATGCCTTCTTCACTCCATACCTTTGTATGTTTGATAGAGAGCCTGATAATAGAAGAGTATCAGATGAGGCATGGGATCTAGTTAATAAGTTTGGTTGTATGTTCCTGTAATTCCCCACCTTCACATATATCTGAGTTGGGTGTTTTCTTGGATACCAATACATGCTTCCAAGGTATTCAAGTGACAAGATGATACTCATGGAGCTGTGTAGGAAAATCATTGTAGTTCATAGTAGACAAGTTGAATCACACAAGCCTGGATTCAAGTTCCCTCTCACAATTGACAGGTACTCTGCTACCACATCTCCCAAAGCTAAGGCTATGGAATCAAATATGCAGTGGGTCATAATGAAGAGATATAGGAGGCATGACTTTGATTATAGATGAATGAAGGAAAAGCTCAAAAAGAGCTATACACATGTGCATAGAGTGGAGGATATATGGGAAGATTGCAAGATGAATGAAGATAAAAGGAAGCTTGAATTTTGTCGGCTTACCTTGGATCAAATTATAAACTTGAATCTAGCCAAATCCCAAAAGATATGGAGGATTAAGATGATACCCTCGGTATTGCTTATGAAGGAAATCACATTGTTGAGACCCCTCTTCCTTCCATCCAGTGGTCCAAAAAGGAAATGATCTCAATCAGGGAAAGGTTCCAATCGATTCTTGCTAACACAAATGTTTGGTTATAGGAGAGGGGAATTAAATTGAAGTATTTTAATACTGGATCTAAAGAAGAGGAACCTAAAGGATATATTAGGAAAAAGGAAAATACTAGAACAAAGAATAAGGGTGGTGCACCTAGTACCTGTAAAACCCCTAAGCCTAAGTTAATTTTCACAGTGAAAGGGGATAAGAGTAAGGGGACATAAGGTCCATCTACTCTAACAAAAGAAGCATCAACTCAAGGTGAAGAACAAGAAGAGGAGAATCTAGATGAAGAAGCACAAAAATATCCATGTGATATTGCTCCTGAAGATTCCTATTTCTTCTTCTCTAATCACTACTACATTGCCCATTCCCACTCCTCTTGCTCTTACAATTGAACAACCCTTGCCTACTGCTACCATTATTTCTATTGCTTCTATTTCAATTTAATCCATTCATTCATCAGCAACTTCTAGGTCTATTTTTGAGATTCATAGGAATAATTTTGAAAAAAAAGATTGGCTCCTCACCTTCTTTACCAAGTCTATCTTCTCTTGCTTTTGATGTGTCTACTTAATCTAATTTTGACAAATTTATGGCTGAAACCTCACAAAATGTATCTAATGTGGAGATTCCTATAGCTTCTTTGACCAACACTCCACCCCTTATGACTACCACTGTTGTGAGTCCCACACCATCAACTCAAAATATGGTAATTGGTCCTAGAGAAGGTTCTTCTTTTCTTCCCCCTTGGTTGGCCTCTCAAAAACCAAAGAGAAAGAAGAAATCCATCTCTCTTAACGACTTTGATTTAGGTCAATTGGTGCCCGTCAGGACCAAATTTACAAAGAAGCCCAATACTCTCTCAAGGGTGTTGGTGGAAAAACCAAGCTACAAATATGTTGAGATTGCATAGCCTCCTCTTGGTAAAACTGTAGAAGAGGTTGATCTTTCAAAATATTCTATCACCAAAATAGAGATGGGTAAGAGGATGCACGAAGGTGCAAAGGAAGATGTACAAGTAGCTTCAGCTTCTCTAACTAAGAAGTATGATTAGGACAATGTTGCCAAAGATCAATTGAAATTCAGGGTTGATCAGCTCACCTTCATGCTTTAGAAGATAACTCAATCTTCTAAGTCTATTAAGCATGTTTCTACAATCATAGAAGATCTTGCCATTCAAAAAGTTGAAAGGACACACACACGAGGTAGAGCAGTTACATAATGGATTGATAGGTTATTGGCTCAAGGAACACAACTACTGATATCTTATGTTGAGAGGATTAATAATATAGAGAGTGTGAAGACGAGATTGAGTTAAATAATTGACACACTTTCCTAGAATCAATAAGAGAGAAAAGTCTTGAAGCTTGGACTTGAAGATGAAAGATATCAAGTTTGATGTGTTAGAGGAAATTGGGGTAATTCCTAATAGAAATATGTTCATTGGAATTTGGGAAATAATGAAGCATAAGAAGAATTTCATCAGTGATCTGATCAGATATTTACAAGAAGCACAAGAGGTATGCAAGGATAGAGGTTCAGATCTTGTTGCTAGAATTAAGGAGCTTCCTTGTCAAGTGCTCGATGACAACCATAAATTCCTTCCCATTGAGACGATTATTCAAGAGTTCACTTCATTGATCTAGAAAGAGTTTGAAGATGGAGCTTTTTCATTAGCTTCTATTGAAATATTGGTAGATTTTCAAGTCACTTTGGATAACCTAAAAATAATATTGGAAAGGCACAAGAAAGCATGCATCAACATCGAGGACTCAATCACACGAGTGCTTGCAGTCTCCAACCATACCATAGGACCAGATGATTCAAAAGTCCAAGCAACGTTGAAGAAATATGAAGAATTCATGGAGAAAAATGATGAAGAGTGAATCAACATGCCTATTCCAGACTTAGTTTATTTTCATCTTTTTGGACCTTTATGAAATATGTATTTTATAGATGACATATTACATGTCTTTTGTAAATATGAAATTACATATAAAAATAGAGAAGTCCTAAATCAAATTAGACTATGTTGTTGAATAAGTCAAGTTAGTTGTAACTTTCCTAGTTTAGCTCTTAGCTCTCCTCTATATATATGAGGGGGGAGCTCTTTTGTAGATACACCTTTTAACTAATGAAGCGAAGCACTGCACAATTGAAGAGCAATTTTAGAACTTTTATTTTGAGTTGTAAATCTGATTTCTATCAATAAAAGAGTCAAATTTGAATCCAATCTTTGTCATGGATCTACTTTGTTGTGTATTGAGAATGTTATTACTTCTTTCTCATTGCATTATCTTGCACATGATTGAAAAAGTGGTGTGATATCATATATTTAGAAGGAGATTCAAATCTGATTTTGTAGACTTTGGGTTGTATTGTTATATTTGAAGATTATGTTTATGTGTACACTTTGATAATTAGTCGAAGACTTTGGGTTGTGAGTTATTATCAACATTTTTTTGATCTTTTGGTGACATATATCAAAGACTTTGGGGTGCAATATATACCGTTCTTTTTCTTTTCAAATCATCATAGAAAGCAACAAAAGAATGTGATTTTGTGGGTTTTCTCACTACGTACACTAACTAGTATCACTTTGATTATTCTTTTGTTTAATCAATCTAGATATTGGTTATTATTGATTAAAATGTCAAGTGTTTGGTTCTTGGTATCAGATGCACAGTTTTCAAAGGCAAGTGTGTGGTTTTCTTGATAGAAAATTGTGAAACTTTCTAGGACAATGTGTAAAAACTTCTCCAAAAGTGATTTTAGAACCTGCAACTTCAAAAATGGCTCATAGAAATCTTAGTGTAGGGGAACATGGTCCCATCGAGTGCGCCAAAATGTGTGGGGGAAAATCATAGATGTTAACAAGAGAAACATACTTGAAATAAGAATCTATGCTAAGATCAAAAACACTAATCTAAGATCTAATCCTACACTTACGAAATGAAACTAAGCTATTGAAAACATATTAAGAAATCATATGATTACCAAATAAAATTCAAAACAAAGCAAAGTGTTACCATCCTGTATCACAGTGTGTTTTCCTGATGTTGGATTGTTTGTATCACTACGAAGCCTCCATAGTTTGTGTACAAAAGTTTGAAGAACGATGTTGATGTTGGTTGATCAAAGAAATGTTGAAGCTCTAATGGTGGTTGTGAATGTTGACAGTACTTCATTGTGCAAATGATGTTGAATCTTCGATCATTTTTTTTGTAAGGAAAGAGGTTTGTTATATAGAAAATGAGATTCAAAATGGATGATTAGGATTAAACAATGTTGAGTCAAGATTGACGGTCGAAAGGTGTTAAGAAAATTTAGACATGAGTAAGTTGTGCAAAGTAGATTGCACAATTTGTGTGATTGAGGAATAGATTGGTTAGTCAAGATTTAGATTGATCAGTCAAGATTTAGATTGATCAGTTAAGATTTAGATTGATCAATTAGGATTTAGATGGTTTAGTTAAGAAATTGATTGATCAGTTAGCAAATTAGATGGCTCATTTAGCAATCATAATTTACTCAATCAAAAAGTGGGTGAGGAAAATTGATTAATTGATTTAATTAATTAAATCTTTTTTGGATTTTAACGTGCAAATCAAGTTAGACTTTTGCAAACAAATTTGCATTAGTTTGTTTTGATTTTTTGATAAATACTTTGAATAGTTTGATTTAATTATTCAAATTTTGGAGGGAAAGTGTCATAATTAAATTATTATGATTTAATAATTCAATTAACTTACGGGAATAAGGTGATTTAGCAACGTAATTAAATAATTGTTCTTATTTAACTAATCAGGATGAAGTAATGTGAGATTATGACTTCATTAAATAAATTTAATTTATTTAATTGGTCGAAATGATGAAAACATGAATTAATTAAATAATGTCGTATTATTCAATTAATAGCAGAAATAGGGTTTTTTAGGACTTTATTAAATAAATAAAATTTAATTTGTCAAGAATGGTGAAACAATGAATTAATTAAATAAAGTTGTATTATTCAATTAATAGGGGAAATTAGGGTTTTCGATGTTGTTTGATGCTGTTTTTTTGTTTTTCAGATGTTTTGGATTTTGTTCTTTTTTGAATTTTTATTTTATTTTTGTTGTTTTCTGATTTTTTTTTTTTTTTGCTATTTTTGACCATTATAGGATGCTCATAGATCAAATCCACAACTAGCTTCGAGAAGTTGCCCCCAGTTGGAGACAAGACTACTTTCCTTAATCAGTAACAAGTCGTGGTTGGATACATGTTTTATTATGAAATGGATGGTTGGATGTTGTGGATAGTACCAATAGATAATGATGAGAGTCTAATTCAAACATAGCATTTGTTTTCCAAGTTTTCACTATGGTACATGTTCTAGAAGCAACACAAAGTGGTTTTCACTTAAATAATGCTTTATTTCTCTTTATTGTTTTTCTTTATTTTTTAATTTTTTTGTATTTTTTTCTATATTTTTTCCATTTTTTTAGATTTTTACCCTTTTTCTTGGGATGTAAGATATTAAAAACTTGGATTGATATTTCACTGTGTTTTTCTAGAGGATATGTTACGAAAAAACTTACTTGAACTAATTGTGAGGTTCAAGAAATTGTTGATATCTTAAGAATGTATGAGGGAAATCATATATGTTAACAAGAGAAACATACTTGAAATTAGAATCTATGCTAAGATTAAGAACACTGATCTAAGATCTAATCCTACACTTACAAAATAAAACTAAGTTATTGAAAACATATTAAGAAATCCTATGATTACCAAATTGAATTCAAAACAAGCCAAAGTGTTACTATCTCGTATTGGAGTGTGTTCGCCTAATGTTGGATTGTTTGTATCATTGCAAAGCCTCCATAGTTTGTGTGCAAAATGTTGAAGAACGATGTTGATGTTGGTTGATCAAAGAAATTTTGAAGCTCTAATGGTGTTTGTGAATGTTGGCAGTACTTCATTGTGCAAATGATGTTGACTCTTTGATCCTTTTTTTGTGAGGAGACGTTTGTTATATAGAAAATGAGATTTGAAATGGACGATCAGGATTAAACAATGTTGAGTCAAGATCGATGATCAAAAGGTGTTAAGAGGATTTAGACATGAGTAGATTGTGCAAAGTAGATTGCAAAATTTGTGTGATTGAGGAATAGATTGGTTAGTCAGGATTTAGATTGGTTAGTCAACATTTAGATTGATCAGTCAGGATTTAGATTGATCAGTCAGGATTTAGATGGTTTAGTTAGGAAATTGATTGATCAGTCAGCAAATTAGATGGCTCAGTCAGCAATCATAATTTTCTCAATTAGAAAGTGGGTGAGGAAAATTGATTAATTGATTTAATTAATTAATTAATTAATTTCCCTTTTTGGAGTTGAACTTGCAAATCAAGTTTGAATTTTACAAAGAAAGTTGCATTAGTTTTTTTTTTTAATTTTTTGATAAATGTTTTGAATAGTTTGATTTAATTATTCAAATTTTCGAGGGAAAGTGTCATAATTAAATTATTATGATTTAATAATTCAATTAACTTAGGGGAATAAGGTGATTTAGCAACATAATTAAATAATTGGTGTTATTTAACTAATTAGGATGAAGTAACGTGAGATTAGGATTTCATTAAATAAATGTAATTTATTTAATTCATCAAAATGATGAAAACGTGAATTAATTAAATAATGTCGTAGTATTCAATTAATAGCAAAAATAGGGTTTTCAATACTTTATTAAATAAATAAAATTTATTTAATTTGTCAAGAATGATGAAATAGTGAATTAATTAAATATTGTTGTATTATTCAATTAATAGGGGAAATTAGGGTTTTGGATGTTGTTTGATGTTTTTTTTTATTTTGCTATTTTTCATATGTTTTTTATTTTGTTATTTTTTTGAATTTTTTTGATTTTGTTCTTTTTTTAATTTTTTTGATTTTTGTTATTTTTTGAATTTCTTTGATTTTTGTTGTTTTTGACCATGATAGGATGCTCATAGATCGAAACCACGACTAGCTTCAGGAAGTTTCCCCCAGTTGGAGACAAGACTACTTTCCTTAATCAGTAACAAGTCGTGGTTGGATACATGTTTTATTATTGAATGGATGGGTGGATGTTAAGGATAGTATTGATAGATAATGATGTGATTTTAATTCAAACATAGCACCTATTTTCCAAGTTTTCACTATGGTACATGTTCTAGAAGCACCACAATTTGGTTTTCACTTAAAGAACGTCTTATTTCTCTTTACTGTTTTTCTTGCTTTTTTGTATTTTTTTATATTTGTTTTCCATTTTTTTATTTTTACCCTATTACCTAGGGTTTAAGATATTAAAAAATTGGATTGATATTTCATTGCATTTTTTTGGAGGATATGTTGTAGAAAAGCTTACTTGAACTAGTTGTGAGGTTCAAGCAACTGTTGATATCTTAGAATTTTTTAGTGAAGGAATAATCCATGTTGATATCTTTGAAGGTTACCTTGGTAGTGTGTTAGTGGTACACCTTGTTGTTGGGACGAATTATTTTGAAGGTTACCCTCGTGGTGCATTGGCAGGATACCTTGTTGTTGGGATGAACTATTTTGAAGGTTACCTTGGTGGTCCATTGGTTGGATACCTTGTTGATGGGATAAATTGGATAGGGTACCATGTGGCACACCTTGTTGTTTGGATAATGCCTCATGACTTAGATAATGCTAGATAGGATAGGATCAATGATAGTGACCCATTTCAAGATGTTCTCTATAAGCAAGTACATAAAGTGTACACCAAACATTTGTCAAGATCAAGATAAGTTAGATTTTGGATCAAAATGGCTGGGATTTATTGTGGATCAATTGAGATGCTTCCACCTAAAATGGTGCATGTAGATGCTCGATTCTACACATGACGCCTATTTGCCAGGTTTTCGCCATGGTCTTGTCCAAAGGGCCACCATAGTGGTTTTCACTGGAGGATGATTTTTCTCTCGACTATTTTCTTGATTTTTTTATTTTTTTATTGATTTTTCATGTCACACAAGACACCTATTTACCAAGTTTTCATTATGGTGACAATTCTTTTCTCATCTAGAACCACCTAGTGGTGCTAATGTAGATGTTGTTGGTGCTGATATGGTTGTTATTTTTTTCATGATGTACCAAAGATATCCTTCTTGGAGGAGTTGTTTTTCTAGGATATGAGCACTTGAATGTAACCCTTGATAATTCTTATCTTCCTTGTCGATATTGGAGTTAACTTTACCTTGATGTGCACATCGTGATAGAGTGCCCTTAGAATCCTTATGATAAAGAGTTGTTTCCAATGCATGGCCAATGTGAGATTTGGATATCATGGATGGTGAAATGCATCAAGGGATACGAGATTTAGATGGATTGGTTGATAGTTTGGAACCTTTGACTCTCTAAACTCGGGATTATGAGCAATGATGGGTGGATATGGAGATTTGATTGGGACCAACATCTTGATATACCTTGTAGGTCACTCTTGAAGCTTTCATTTGCATTATTGAACTTTTTTGATTGATGAACTTCCCTTTTTTATTTTACCCCATAGTTTCTTTGACTAATGGAGTTTGATAGGGATGATTTTCTTTCTTTTTCTTTTGTATCCATTTGAATTTTTCTTGTCCATTTTGTTTTGTTGATTCTTTTGCTTCAATGACTTGTTTCTTTCTTTGATATAGCTTTTTCTCTTGTTGTCGGTCCCAATCCAAGGGTTGAAATATGTGTGGATGACGATTCATGACATGGCTAGTTGTAGTGTTGGTAGCAATTTCATCATAAGGACTCTTCATTCTCTCTATGTTGATGCTTGCATTAGATAAAGTTGACCCCAGTATTATAGAGGTATCCCTAATATGTTTAGATCCCTTAATTGTTAAATAACCAAGACCTTGATGCTTAGGATTTCCAATAATTTGTACTAGTTCTAGGATGCCCTATTCATGTAGGCCTAATCCTCTGTCTTGATAATGAATTTGTTGAAAAATTTTATTTGCAATAGTATATGACTTACCTTGGAAACAAGGTGCTAATCCTTCTCTACTCTGTTGTGGATCTTCAAATGTGATAGCTTCTTCACTGATAGAATCCTTTATATTTGGGATAACTTCTTGATTGATATTTTCAACTTGATCCTGTGAAATATCAAATTTTGATGCCCCTTCAAAATATATTGGTGCTTTTTTTTACTATTGTATACCCAGTGCTCTGCTATCCATGGTTGTTAGTTATCTTTGCTGATTTTAAGATATTGTGCTCCATATTTTCATGCTCGATATCTTCAATCTACTCAGAGGATTTTTTTTTATTTTAATGTTTCTTCTTGATCAATTTATGATATGTCTATAGATTCTATTGTGCTTTGATCCTATGTAAAGATGTTAAGAGTAGGTAACTCTTGTTCCTTGGTAATTTGATCAAGATTATGAGACTATTGTCTTGGATGAAGATCATCTACATGTCCATTAGGAGTAAGCATCTCATGGGCAGATGTATGTGTGCTTGGCATATGGATGTGTTCTTCTTTTGGAAAACCTTGGATGTCTTGGAAGATATATGCCAAGTCATTGTAGTATTTTGATGATGGGGATTCTTGATCTTGACTTTGTGTGGTATTATCTTTAATATGCTTTGGATCACATTCTTGACATGGATCAATTTCAAAGAAAGGATTGCTTGTAAAGGATCCTTGAATTTTCTCAAAATGTGGGCATATGTGTGATAGCTCTTCTCTTATATTTTCTGCATTGGGTATAAGCGTTGGATTAATAATCTCTTGATCATCACTTTCTACTGTCATGAGGTTGGATGATGTCAATATATCTTGGACTGGATCATTGCTACACTTTGGTGATTGATTTTGATCATGCTTAGGAATAACTTTTTGATTTATGTCCTCTTTTTCACTAGATGATGTAGAAACATTGTTAATGTGATCAATGATAGATAGCTCTTAATCATTGTTTTCAACTTTTGAGTTTGAGATACTTTCAATATTTTCAGTGGTAGATGGCCCTTGAATGTTAATATTTATTTCTTCTTTATCAATAAGGTCTTGGATGATATGTTTGATTGTACCACATCTGTTCGTTGGGTGACCCTTGATTTTGTGGAACTCACATTGTTCGTACTTGTTATACCAAGGAAGTTTAAAGTTTGGTTCATCATAAGTTGGACTGTTGTTGATTTTTATAATTTCCTATTGTACTATTTCGTGCATGATTACCTCTAAAGTCTCTCCCAAAGGGGTGAATTTCCATCTTGTTTGGTATTTTTTCCTTTGTGGCTTTTCTTGATTGTTTTGCTCTTGATTTTGCAGAACTCCTTGATACTGTGTTTGAGGTACATTTTGATATTGCACTTGAGGTACACCTTGGTGTTGTGGAACTTCTTGATACTATGGATATTGGAAGTGTTGTTGATGTGGATATTGAGGTTTTTGTAGAATGATGTCTATTTGTTATGGATATGGAATGTTTCAACTTCGAATAAGTCGTTGATGATACGTCGTATTTCGATCTCATTTAATTTCCTCAATCTTTTCATAAATTTTATTTAGGGAAATTTGATGTTTTGGACTTATTCCTTGATGGTGATTTTGAAACCCCTAGTGTTGTTTCCCTATTTGATATCGTGACTCTTGATAAGAGTGATTTTGGTAATAGATTGACATGTTTTGGGGATGTTTTGATACTCAATACCCTATCGTAAGTTCACTTGGTTTATATCCTCATGGGTTACTTCTGTCATTTGTGGTCTTTGCTGGTGGGATGTTGGTGTTGTTCTTGTTCATTTCCATGTTCTTCATGTGTTGTGATCTTGTAGTTGCCATAAATAGCTGCCAAGCTTTTGTGAGCGTTTTCATAACTCCTAGTATCTAGAAAAGATTTTTCCTATTGGTGCAAAGCATGCATAGAAATGGTATAGTGTATTTTGGAGGATGTGATACCTTCTCTAGATGTACCCTTTAGCAAACCTTTTTGCAGGCCAGTTCTTTGAAAGATGAAATTCAAATTTTCACTTAAGGATTTTTCTCTTGTTGGATCTAAGGACTTTGCTCTTGTGTAGTACCCCTCTAATTTGCTTTATGTTTGTAGACAGTGTGCTTTTACTTTGATACACCTTGATACTATGTTGTTGATATTTGATTGTTGACAGTGGAGCGATGATGGATTTTATTTTATGATGAGATGGTACACTATATGCATGATGATTATTTGTGACATGCTTTCTAGTTAGCATAGTTAATTATTTGAGTTGATATTGTTATATGCTCATTTGTAGTTAATTGATATTTTATTTTTTTCAATTTTGATGTGACACTGTATTGGTGAAGAGTACGGGATTGCATCACTCGCTTGCGAGCGCCCTGTTATTCCACGATTTTCTCTTCATGGTGTGTATTGATTTATGATGTATATACATGTATGACATATGTTTGATTGCAGGTACATGATATCGACTCTACATGGATTCACAAGTTTGAGTGTGTCCATAGCCCAACGGAATAGTTGATTGGGAGATAGTAGCGAGGTTTCCCTTATCAAACCACAACCCTAGTCACAGTGTGTCATCAGTCTTTGTCAGTATGTTTTGTTTCATGTTGTCCACATTTTCCTTGTCATTTATTTATTTATTTTCAAGGTTTGTTTTGTAAAAATTAATGTTAAATTAATGCTTTTAATGATTTTAGTGTTTATTTAATTAATTCTAAATAATATTGTTAGAAGCTTTTTATTTAATTTAATTAATTAAATTTAATTATTTTGTAAAGTAATTTAATCCTTGTGATTAAATTTATTTTATAAAGTAATTAAATTAATTAGGTTAAATTTGATTAGAATTTATTATGTGAATTTGAATTATAAATTGCATAAAATAGATAATGTTAATTTGTGAAATTTGAATTATTAAAATAGCATAATTTTTTTGTAAATATCAAAAGGGAAATATCTAAGTTGGTTGAAAGATATTTTAATTTTGACATGTGTGTTAGAAAATTTATTAAACACTCTTGTTGAGAAATTATTCTCGGAGAGAATATTTGCAATAAATGAGAGAGGTAAGAGGTTACTTCACGAGAATGGTAAAGATATTTTGTTAAAAAAATTAAAAAAGAAGTTCTTGGGAAGTTTCTAGGCTCTGGTTTTTGGTTTTCTTCTTCTGGAAAAGTGAATTCTTGGAGGAAGCAAAATTAGATTCTACAGGCAAAGATTTACATCAAACATCACTTCTGCTTCTGGATATAGGTTCCTTTAATTATTTTAATTGTTTTGCAATTTAGAAAGATTGTCTGTACAAAAAAAAAATTGTAATTTGAGAAGAAGCTTTTTAATTATTTTGTAAATTTGTAAGGCTTTTGTGTTTGAAAATTTGTCATGAATATTTTGGTGCTTCTATAGAAAATTTTATAGTGAAATTAGAGAGCCTCTATGAAATTGTTATTTTAAACAATAGAAAACTCCAAAGGAAAACAATAGAGAAACTTATAAGTCTATGTAAGAATAGATTTGAAAATCTTCCTGTTAAAAAATTGGGGAAATCTTATTTGTATTGGAAAGATCTTCTAGTAGAAGAATATCATTTAAAATTGCTTTCCCAATTAGTTTATTTGGCTGGGAAAATTGGAAAACCTCTATGAAATTTTGTAAACATTTCCAGTAGAAAGCTTCTATAAAAATAATTTATCCTCCTTAAATTTTTTATTAATAAATGTGCAGATGGATGTCCATCTTGCGAGGGGTTCTCATTCTGTGGGTAGGGTGAAGTCTTTCTCTGTGGCTACTAAAGCAAGTGCTCGACCTCCTTCTCAGTCTTGAGTTCAGCCTCTTCCCTGTGCTCATGATTCCCCTATTATGGTCTATGGACCTGAGGTTACTGACAACAAGGATTTCTACTTGAAGTAGGGCGTGGTCTGCAGGTTTAATGGCTTGTGGCCCTCCCTTCCCGATCTCCATGGTGGGGTTACCGCCTCCTGGAATTCATTGGTCTCTAGTGAGATTAAGCTCTATCCCAACGCAAGGGGTTTCCTTTTAGTAACCTTCGCCTCCTTCATGGAGCGAGACTATGTGTTGGATAGGGAGTGGATGTGGGGTATTCATTCATTGTCCATCAAGCCTTGGTCTCATTTTTTCAATCCCCTTACGGAGTCGTTGAATACCAAACCAATTTGGGTCTAACTGTCGAATCTCCCTCTTCATTTTTGGGAGGATTCATGTTATGAGGCTATTGGCAACACCATTGGTCACTTTCTAATGGTGGACTCTACGACTCAGGAGATGGGGCATACTACGGTAGCTCATTTATTAGTTGATTTGGACATCTCCAAACCTCTCCATGGTGATATAGTCTTATTGGTGGAGGACTAATGTAGAGCTAGGAGGATTTAACAACACATTTCAGAAACCTTCAACAATAATTCAAAGCAATATTTGTATAACATATGCTATTAGGCATTCTATATCACATTGGAAACATAGCCATGGAAACCCACAATTTAATGCAACGAACAGTCATTAATAACTTCCATAAAACCAATAATTAAGCCAATCTCTCCAATAATATTGAATACAACATAGTTATAGACCTTTCCTCCAATTTTAATGAAGATCCAATGGTGGAAAAGAAAGTTATTACATTTTTTCCAAAACTATAAACCCTAGATAGGGTTTAGACCTGCCCTCACAAAAATGGTCATAACTTATTCAAATCTTAATGAAATTTGATGAGACTTGAAGAAAATGAAAGTAAATTCACATGGAAAAAAAATAAAAAAATAAGATCTAAAATATAGAAATTACAATCTGTACCATCACATTTTTTAGACTGTAAATTTTGAACAATATTGTTAGAATAGGGCAGTCTCACCAAAATAGTCATATCTTCCACAAAACTCAATAAAATTCAATGAGACAAAAATAATTGGAAACTATAAATAGATACATTTCCATCCATATATGATACTCCATTATTTGTATCCATACTAGGCCTTACCAAGCACAACTTCAGCCTCGAAACAATGTAAAAATCAGAAAATGCACACAAAATTTGAGGTTGCCATTCATCAAACTTGAAAAATAGTGTCTTCAACCGCCATTTCGAGTTTTTGAGGGTGTCATTATAAATTTACAGCCAAAACCAACCATTTTCAACTACATTTTGATTAGTTTGTTGACAAAACACCTTAGTGACACTTTATGACAAGTTGCTTGACAACTTTTACAATTTTTATAATATGGAACAACTTTAAACATTATTTGACAAATGACTTAAAATATGACTTCATAAGACTTAAACACCTCTAAAATGGTCTGATAAACCTTATTATAAGACCCAATACACAAAATAAAACAACTATTTACAAATGGTCTCATGGAGGCAAGAAATCAAACAAGTGCTCCTGCACTAAGGACATACCTTGGAAGCAGCTCTTGGACTATGAGGGTCTTCCCTTTTAGTGTAGGAGATTATTTTTTGTGGTTTGTTTGGCCTCTAACAGCCCACAAGCCCACTAAAAAGGTGTTGCTACTTGGTGGAAGGATGCTCTCCTGGATCACCTCATGGTGGGTTCTCGTCCTTTGTATTTTTCCTCTGGGGAGGATGACCATATTGCTTCTTCTCAGGAATCTTTGTCTGCTCCTCTTTTGGCTAACCTTCTCATGAAGCCATCGCTGGCTTGATCTACTAGCACTATTTTGTTTGAGCCTGCCCAAATTTCATTGCTTGCTTTTGAGCCTACCCGAACTTCATTGTTTGCTTCTGATGGTCCTCTCGATCTTGTTTCCTCCCTTGTTCTGATGTCGTCTCCCCCGCTGTGTGGTGGCTCTTTTCCCTTGGTGGCTTCAATTGATCCACTTCTCTTGCCTCGCTCAGTGGACTTGGATTCCGAGTCTTCCTAGTCTGTTGTGCTAAAAAAGAAGAAGGGACTCCCTTGATCTATCACATCTTTGTGGCCTAGGGTTAAGGGAGTCAAATTATTCCACTTAGATTCTAGGGTTGTCTAGTCCTTGTCTATGTTTTGGCAGTTTTTTTTCAGTTGTTTCTTGTGGTTTGTCCTCTTTTCCTAGTTCATTTTTGGTTTGAACTAGCTTTTTTTTTTTTCCCTTTGGGCTTTTTGTGTAAAGTGTACAGCACCCTGTAAATGTTTCTTATCTTATTAAAAATAATATCAACTCAAATAATTAACTATGCTAACCAGAAAGCATGTCACAAATAATCATCATGCATATTGTGAACCATCTCATCATAAAATAAAATCCATCATCGCTCCACTATTAGTGATCAAATAGCAACAATATAGTATCAAGGTCTATCAAAGTAAAAGCACACTATTTGCAAACATAAAGAAAATCGGAGGGGTACTACATCCACCCCCTAGGATCAAGCTTACTCTTGGAAGCTTGTGAACAAATAGGGATAGAGCTCCCTCATCCTAGTCACATCCTCCCAAGTAGTCGAATTATCATCACTAGGATCCCATTGGACCCTAACTTGCTCAATATCTCGACCCCTGAGAGCGAGTCTCTTGTGCTGCGTGACGGCCACGAGCCAGCTACCCATCCTCTACCTGTAAGGCATTCCAATCAAGGACGTGAGATATATTAGGATGATAAGGTCTGAGTACTGAAACATGAAATTTGTCATGAATGCACGAGAGACTAGGTGGCAGAGCAAGATGGTATACTACTTGTAACAACCCCCATGTTTGCATTTTGTTGTGGTCTTTCCTTGATGGATTTCGATAACTATATATTTTGTATTTACACTATTCGTCCCTTCATTATTTTGTATTGACACCTGAGAGGTCTAATTCTGTGACTGTTATGTTGGATTACATGTTTACATACTTACATGTTTATATGTTGTTATGTTGTTGACATGATTATTTTTCATGTTGGATTTCATGCTTACATGGTTAGATATTATGTTGGATTATATGCTTATATTTTTATGTATATATCATTGTCTTTGCTTATGTATGATTATGAACAGGAAAATGATGAACACTCGTAACTAAGAGGCTTATGATATTACGAATCCTTTTCCTGATGGTTGATGTTGCTTTAGATATATGATATATGATTCATGCACATATACTTTAACATTTGATTGGAGTGATGCAGGTACTAAGTATCGACTCTGCCTAAATTCATAGGCCTGAGCGTACTCTCATTCCCCGATGGTGGTTACTGGAGGTAGTCATAGGCCAAATATCCTCTACCCTAGCCCATTGTACCCTGTTAGGGCAGTGTTTCTATGTTGTTGTCTTCCATCCGGTTACCTAACAGTAATGTCTGGAGCACCCTTCTGCCATAAGTGACTTTCCTACTTGTCTCATTGAGCTATTTAGTTTTGGTTTCCATTAATACTTTATGTGATTATATATATTTAATTTGGATTGTTAGTGTTTTGATGTGGTTCCATTAACATCTTCACGTGTTTTAAATATGGTATTTTATGGTGGTTAATTACTTGGGGATTTGAATTGTTATTTTCTTGAGATTTTAAATATTTTATTTAAATGTTTACTAATCCTTTTGGAGAAGCCATGTCTATTTTAAAGTTTTTATTTTGTGAATTTAATTAATTATTCCTTTTGGGGGAGCTTCAATGGATAAATTTATCAAATGCTTTATTTCTTTTTAGAGGGTTTTGGGGGAAAACATAAAAAAAGGGGAGTTTTGTTTTGGTGAGGATTATTTTTGGAGGGAAGAAAGAAATTGGTTTTTTTGCATGGAGGAAGAAATCCCATGATTTGGGTGACTGAGTTGGGGAGATTGTGAAAGTTTTTCTAAGAAGAATTTGTGGGTAGTAAATTGTTGAAATTAGTGTGTCAGTTCTTGCTTGCTATCTAATTTTGGAGCTTGGTCGTGCCTTCTTCATTGAGCAATTCTCCATTTCTGTTTTGGGGAAAATTGAGGAAGTTTCTATTAATCTTCATTGTTGTATGGCTGGCATTTTCTTTCTGATCTAGGATATTTCTGTCTCATGAAAATTGGAGGAACTCCTCTATTTTTTTTTTGTATTGCTTGGAGTTGAATGATGGTTGTTTTAAATGGTTATTGCTGCTCTATAGTATTTTGTATGACTTTTTTTTGTAAATCTACAGCAAACATGAAATAGGTTGATGGGAAAATTCTATTTTATGGGCTCTTTCTTATTTTTCTCTTTTGCCCATTATTTGTAAGAAAAAAAACATGTTTTTTTTATTGCTGCTCATTACCCTCTTGATAAAAATAAAAATTAAGGGTGTATTTCATGTAGGAATGCCAAGATCTCACCTGGGTCTTTGGAAAATTTGAAATTTGGGCACTTTTATTTTTTGGTGATTTTCTTGCCTAGTTTAAAAAGGACATTTTTCAAAATAGGACTTCATTTTTTGTCCTAAACTCAAAAAATGAAGGTGGATTCCAACTTGAAATTCCAAAATTTGAACTGGGTTAGGCTTAGAATTGTAATCTAGGCAATTTGAATTTTTACATAATTTTTATGCCTTCATTTCATGTTGAATTACAACTATTAAATGTGTTTTTTTACAGCAATATTAGTTGGTTGTTTTAAATGGTTTCTATGACAGAATTTATGGATTTTCCTTTTGTTCCATGTTTTTTTGGATTCCTCGTTTGGTTAAACGAGATGATCTTAGGTCTAGGTAATAGAGTGGTCATATGGAGTGGCTCTCTATGAGCCCAGGGCCTGCAAGTGGCTGCCAGGGGAACTAGTAGTAGAGTTAGAGTAAACAAGTGATAACTAAATAAAATTAATTGGGTAAAACACTAATAAGATAATGAGTCCATGTGCATGGCCTTGAGTGCTTGTAAAGGCTAAGGATGCACTCAAGAAGGCCCATCCATCTACGAGGCGTTGAGTTATTTGTCTGCGGGGCGTGGATTCGAGCATTGAGTCTCATCCCTATGAGAGGTGTACTTGATTCCATGTGGTTCCATCCCTTCGAGCACACATGATGACACTCTATCTGATATGCACTCTAGTATCTAGCCCTTGGTAGCCATGAGTAGTACCCGTCATGATATTGGATGAGCATTTATTGTTGTGACATTGAGTGTGTGCATTGCCTTCCATGTTTGCTTCGTGATTGATGTGAGTGTTGGCCTTACCTTTCATTTGTATTTCTACCTCTGTTTGGGCCTTATGACTATCTTTGAGCATAGTTGGGTGACCTCTTTTGAGTCCACATGGTAGGGAGGTGTTGCCACCGCCATTGGGGACCGGTGTACAGGTTATTGGAGCACCAGTTGGAGTCATCCCTTGTTCTATATTTATCTTTCAGATGATGTATTTTATTCATCGAAATGCTATTGTATTCATACTTATTCCTTTGTGCACATTGTACTCTCTTGAAAGAGAAAGAAATCATAAATTTAATGGGAAGATATGTGATGATTATGTTTGGCTTACGAGTTTTGGTGTTGGTATCGAACTCATGTCTTTTATGGTAATTCTTTTATGGATTTCTTTCTTATTATCATGTAAAATTTGAGCTATAGATGTATATTCTAACTTCTTGTATCAAGTTGTTAATTTTTCAGCACAACACAGCTTGTTAATAATTTGTGTTGTTACTACTAAAGTTCTGGCACAATGCAGCTTGTTGTTCTATGTTGTTCTGCAAGAAGTTACGAAGTAGAAGTTCCAAAGTAGGAAGTTTTAGAGTAGAGGTTTTAGAGTAGAAGTTCCATAGTAGGAAGTTCTGAAGCAGTAAGTTCCAGAGCATATTTCCTGGAGCTATCTTATTTGCTCCTATGTGGATTTTCTCTGGAGGGTGGATTAATCTTCTCCTTTGGTTTTAGTTTGGAAATGCTTGGCCATGTATGTGGTCACTTTATTGTATTGGAAACTTATTTTTGTGTAAGTTATCCTTTATGTTTTCAAAAAAAAAATTATCTTGTCCTCTTTTGGCTCTTAACATTCAAGGTTGCGTAGTGGGATGTTACATCTGGTATCAAAGCCCATGTTCACACACTGGGAGCTCTGGCGTACTTGAGCCTTCTATGTTATGTTGTGTTTGGCATGTGTGGCGTGAGCTTGCTATATTGTTTTATAGTGTTGTTTTTATGCTTTCATGTCGTAGTTTGGTGAATAGGTCATCATTGTGATGATCTATTTTGATGTGTTCTTTATTTTATTCAGAATGCCTCCTAGGGGTAGATCTAGAGGAAGAGTTCAAGGTAGAGCTTTTGTTCCTCATCAGAGCACCTGGCTTAATGCCAATCAAGGTAATTAGGGTGAGCAATAGGAGGAGCAACGTGTTGAGAACCAAGTTGAAGGGCTTGGGGGTGCTCAAGCTTTAGCTCTTTTGTAGCAGATTGTGGATCGTTTAGGACCTCATTAGGAGGTATCTTCTGAGGAGTCGCACCCTTCTTGTAAGGATGGTCGAGATGCTAGAGCTAAGCAAGAGCATTCTCATAGTCCAAGTCATTCAAGAGCAGATGTTGTGAGGGATAGGGTGGATGAAGACAATGTTGATGCTAGTCACATGAGGGATCTCCTTAGATCCCATCCCCCCACTTTTGATGGTTTTGGTATAGGTACCAAGGTAGAGACTAGGTTGATCAATCTTGATCGATGCTTTGCTATGCATCCTTACAGTAGCAATACTAGAGCTCAATGTGCCATTATGCATCTCAAAGGCTTTGCGTCTACATGGCAGAGAGTAGAGGAGCAGAAGCTTCACCTAGACATTGCTTTTGTTTCTTGGGGACTATTCTTAGAGAGGTTTTGTGCATAATTTCTTTCTGACTTCTACTAATAGAGGCATGCTGATGAGTTCCATGAGCTTCATCAGTTGACTATGACGGTAGATCAGTACAAGCATCGCTTCTTTGAGCTTAAGCAATATGCTAGCATTTATAATGATGATTCGATGTTAGTGCAACATTTCATCAGGGGCTTGAATGCTCGTATTAGTAGTGGTGTTCGAGTGTTTGAACCGAAGACCTTAGAGATCGTTGTGGAGAAGGCGAGGTTGATAGAGGAGAATCTGGTTAGAGGCTTTGGTGGCCAGGCAGGTGTTCAAATTGGTAATTCCCCTCCTTCGAGATCAATTGCCTGGGATAAACTATCTCGAGGGGCTAGACCGTCTAGATCTCAGTCTGCACCTTCTAGATCTATTCAATGACATAGACATAGGTCTTCTCAGTCTCACCAGAGTGGACAGAGTCCTAGTACTTTGTTTTCTAGGGATTTCTCATGTCATCATTCTTGGAGTAGGAAATAGAGTGGTATGGCACAAAGTTCTCAGAGTGCATAGTAGAGTTCTAGGGGTGAAGGAACCCAACAATCGTGTGCACCATTTTTGGGTTGAGGTTTTGGCAGAGGTGGTTATTTTTCTTGTAGGAAGCATGGTCATATAGCTATTCAGTGTCCTTAGAGATCAGTACCTGGAGGTAGTCAGAGATAGGCTACTTCAAAGCCTATAGTGGGCAATGCTGGTAGATCTCATAGAGTTTTTGCAGTGGTGGATAACCATCAAGCTGAGCATCAGGGCACCGTGGTCAAGTATTTAGTGTGTTATGTGGGATTACGACATCTATTTTGTTTGATTCAGGAGCTTCAAATTCTTTTATTTCTCCTTATCTCATAGAGCGTTGTGGACTCGTGGTGGCAAGGCAAGATGTTGGTTGGCAGGTTGAGTTAGCCACTAGAGCCAAGGTGGTTGTAGACTCCCTTGTTCGTGGTTGTGTGTTGGATTTGGGTACCTTCACTACCATAATGGATCTTCGTCTATTGCCTTTGGGATGCTATGGAATTGTGTTAGGCATGGATTGGTTGGAGACACACCAAGCTAGTATAGATTGTCGGTGTAAGTCAGTTCGGTGTGTAGACGATGTTGGGAAGTGTGTTGAGTTAGTCAAGGTCCAGAGACCAATTTATCTTTGTGTGATTTCAGCCATGCAGTTGAAGCGTGCCTTGCGGAAAGGTTGTCAGATGTTCGCTATTTTGGTTTGTGATCTTGCCAAAGGTGAGATTTAGGAGGTATCTCTTGATGACCATCCTCTTCTTCAGGAGTTTTTGAATGTCTTTCTGAGTGCCATTCCAAGTATGCCACCTAAGTGTGACATAGACTTCCGTATTGATCTCATCCCTAGAGAGGAGCCTATCTCTTAGGCACCGTATCATATGACTACTCAGGAGTTGAGTGAGTTGCAGTTGTAGTTAGAAGAGTTACTAGAGAAGGGTTTCATTTGACCTAGTGTATCCCCTTGGGGAGCACCTGTACTCTTCATGAAGAAGGACTAATCTCTTCGCTTGTGCACTGATTATCGCCAGTTAAACAAAGTGACGGTGAAGAATCATTACCCATTGCCTTAGATAGATGATTTGTTTGATCAAATGAGGGTATCCAAGGTGTTCTCCAAGATAGATTTGAAGTTATGATTCCATCATCTTTACATTCATGAGGAGGACATTCATCGGACAACATTTTGTACACACTATGGGCATTATGAGTTCATGGTTGTTCCTTTCGAATTGACCAATGCTCCATCAATTTTCATAAGTTTGATGAATGTGGTGTTTTGCACCTATCTTAACTGATTTTTTCTCATGTTCCTTGATGATATTTTGATTTATTTGAGGACTATGGAGGAGCATGAAGGCCATTTGTGGCAAGTGTTGCAGTGCTTGCGAGATAATCAATTCTTTGGAAATTTGGCCAAGTGTGAGTTCTTCCAAACTGAGGTGAGATATTTGGGCCATATCATCTCAGGAGAGGGTATCGTAGTGGATCCTTCTAAGATTTAGGTAATTGTGGATTGGCTAGCATCGATGGATATGGCTAAGGTTCGTAGTTTCATGGGATTGGCAGGTTACTACCACCAATTTGTGAGATATTTCTCTCGGGTAGCCCATCCCATCACCTCTCTTCAGCGGAAAGGAAAGAAGTTTGTGTGGTCAAATAAATGTCAGTCATCTTTTTAGGCTCTTAAGGAGCAGCTAACTAGTACACCCATCCTTGTAATGCCAGATCCTATAGGTGATTTTGTAGTGTACACCGATGCTTCGTTGGAAGGTGTGGGGGCAGTTCTTATGTAGGAGGGACAAGCAATTGCATATGATTCTTGTAAGCTCAAGGATCATGAGTTGAACTACCCCACCCATGATTTGGAGTTAGCAGTTTTCATCCATGCACTTGTGCAGTGGAGACACTTCCTCTTGGGACATCGGTTTGAGTTGCATAGTGATCATCGCAGTTTGCAATATATCTTCACTCAGCCGAATTTGAATGCTTAGCAACATCATTGGATGGAGTTCCTTTGTAATTATGACTTTGAGGTTTGCTATATCCAGGCCAAGGAAAATGTTGTTGCAGATGCCTTGAGCAGGAGGAGACATGAGATCTCTGTTTTGTCCCTTGGAGTGGGTTTGCGGAGTCGTATTTTGGAGTCACTTCCTAGTGATACTTGGTATCAGGAGGTGAAAGAAGAAATTGAGTGTGGAAGAGTCCTTGAGGGTAGGTTTGTAGGTTTCTCTCTTGAGCCTGATGGATTGTTACGACATCTTGGTCGCATTTATGTTCTAGATTTTGGCGATCTTCATTCCTTGGTTTTTTCAGAGGCCCATCGTGCACCATATTCAGCTCATCTAGGTGTCACGAAGATGCATGCCAATCTTCAACAGTTGTATCATTGGTCAGGGTTGCGGCATGATATTGTTGATTTTGTGGCCCGGTGTCTCAAGTGCCAGTGGGTGAAGGCAGAACATCAACACCCGACAAGATTGTTGCAGCCTCACTCCATCCCTAGATGGAAGTGGGATATGATATCTCTTGATTTTCTAGTGGGGATACCTATGTCTTCACGTCATCATGATGCTATTATGGTTACAATGGACAAGTTGTCCAAGGTGGCACACTTCTCACCCATAAGGTCTTCATACACTGCAGCGTCTGTAGCTCGATTGTTTATGGAGGATATTGTGCATTTGCATGGCATTCCTCGTAGGATCATTTTCGATCGTGATCTAGTGTTCACTTTAGCTTTGTGGACTTCTCTACAGCATGTTTTGGGAGCTCAGCTTAATTTTAGCTCTGCATACCATCCCGAGACTGACTGACAAAAGTAGCAGGTTAATCAGGTTTTAGAGGATATGCTTCGGATGTAAGTTATGGATCAGCAGTCTCGTTGGGAGGACTACTTGTACCTGGTTGAGTTTGCTTATAATAATGGGTACCACAGTTCTCTTGGTATATCCCCCTTCTAGGCCTTATATGGAAGGACGTGCTAGACACCGTTGAGTTGGGATCACTTACAAGACCGAGTTCTTTTGGGTCTAGAGATGCTTCAGGATATGGAGTAGTAGGTAGTATGGATTAGAGAGCAGTTGGCTACGGCTCAAGATCGGAAAAGGAAGTATGCTGATGCCCATAGGTTGGACCACCACTTTTCAGTGGGTGACCATTTTTTCTAAGAGTTCATCTGCAGAAGAGCCCCATCTATTATGGGAAAGGCTCAAAGTTGGCACCTCGTTTTGTTGGAGCTTTTGAAATCCTTGAGAGGATTGGTCCAGTCGCCTATCGCCTTGCATTGCCACTGAGTCTATCACACATCCATGATGCTTTCCATGTTTATGTTATTAGACAGTATATTCCTGATGTGACCCATGTTCTTGATTGGACTACTTTGCAGGTCGAGGTGGACGGGCAGCTTTCCTTGGAGCCCATACGAATCCTGCAGCATCAGAGGTTGACCCTTAGGGGTTGGGACATAGAGCAGGTAAGGGTTGAGTGGGATCTTGATGGTAAGTCCTCAACATCTTGGGAGGATGTGGCGAGAATGAGAGACCTTTATCTGTATCTTTTTGTAGGCTTCTAGGAGTAAGCCTGGCCCTAGGGGGAGGATGTAACAAACCCCATGTTTGTATTTTGTTGTGGTCTTTCTTTGATAAATTCTGATAACTGTATATTTTGTATTTACACTATTCATCCCTTCATTATTTTGTATTGACACCTGAGAGGTCTAATTTTGTGACTATTATGCTAGATTACATGTTTACATGCTTACATGTTTATATGTTGTTATGTTGTTGACATGATTATTATTCATGTTGGATTTCATGCTTACATGGTTAGATATTATGTTGGATTATATGCTTATATTTTTATGTATATATCATTGTCTTTGCTTATGTATGATTATGGATAGGAAAAGGATGATTTCATAACACTCATAACCGAGAGGCTTATGATATTATGACTCCTTTTTCTAATGGTTGATGTTGCTTTAGATATATGATATATGATTCATGCATATGTACTTTAATGTTTGATTAGAGTGATGTAGGTACTGAGTATCGACTCTGCCTAAATTCATAGGCTTGAGCGTACTCTCATTCCCCGATGGTGGTTACTGGAGGTAGTCACAGGCCAAATATCCCCTACACTAGCCCACTGTACCCTGTTAGGGAAGTGTTTCCATGTTGTTGTCTTTCATCTGGTTACCTAACGGTAATGTCCAGAGCACCCTTCTGCCATAAGTGACTTTCCTGCTTGTCTCATTGAGTTATTTGGTTTTGGTTTTTATTAATATTTTATGTGATTATATATATTTAATTTGGATTGTCGGTGTTTTGATGTGGTTCCATTGGCATCTTCATGTGTTTTAAATATGGTATTTTATGGTGGTTAATTACTTGGGGATTTGAATTGTTATTTTCTTGAGATTTTAAATATTTTATTTAAATGTTTACTAATCCTTTTGGGGAAGCCATGTGTATTTTAATTTTGCTTATTTTGTAAATTTAATTAATTATTCATTTTGGGGGAGCTTTAATGGATAAATTTATAAAATGCTTTATTTCTTTTTGGAGGGTTTTGGGGGAAAACATAAAAAGGAGTTTTTTTTTAGGGAGGATTATTTTTGGAGAGGGAAGAAAGAAATTTTTGTTTTTGCATGGAGGAAGAAACCCCATGATTTGGGTGATTGAGTTGGGGAGATTGTGAAAAAAATTCTGAGAAGAATTTGTGGGTAGTAAATTGTTGAAATCAGTGCGCCAATTCTTGCTTGCTATCTAATTTTGGAGCTTGTTCGTGCCTTCTTCATTGAGAAATTCTCCGTTTCTATTTTGGGGAAAATTGAGGTAAGTTTTTGTTAATCATCATTGTTGTATGGCTGGTATTTTCTTTCTGATCTAGGATTTTTGTCTCGTGAAAATTGGAGGAACCCCTCTATTTCTTATTATTTTTTTTGTATTGCTTGGAGTTGAATGATGGTTGTTTTAAATGGCTATTGTTGCTCTCTAGTATTTTGTATGACTGATTTATGTAAATCTCCAACAAACATGAAATGGGTTGATGGGAAAAATCTATTTTATGGGCTCTTTCTTATTTTTCTCTTTGGCACAATTTTTGTAAGAAAAAAATGTGTTTTTTATTGTTTCTTATTACCCTCTTATAAAAATGAAACTTAAGGGTGTATTTCATGTAGGAATGTTAAGATCTCAACTGGGTCTTTTGCAGATTTGAAATCTAGGCACTTTTATTTTTTGGTGATTTTCTTGCCTAGTTTAAAAAGGACGTTTTTTAGAACAGCACTTCATTTTTGTCCTAAAATAAAAAAATGAAGGTGTATTCCAACTTGAAATGCCAAAATTTGAACTGGGTCGGGTTTAGAATCATAATCCGAGCAATTTGAATTTTTACATAATTTCTATGCCTTCATTTCATGTTGAATTACAGCTATTAAATGTGTTTTTGTACAGCAGTATTAGTTGGTTGTTTTAAATGATTTCTATGAAAGAATTTATGGCTTTTCTTTTTTTTCCATGTTTGTTTGGATTCTTTATTTGGTTAAACGAGATGATCTTAGGTCTAGGTAATAGAGTGGTCATATCGAGTGGCTCTCTACGGGCCTGGGGCCCGCAAGTGGCTGCCAAGGGAACTAGTAGTAGAGTTAGAGTAAACAAGTGATAACTAAATAAAATTAATGGGGTAAAACACTAATAATATAATGATTCCTCATGCATGGCCTTGAGCTCTTGTAAAGGCTAAGGATGCACTCAAGAAGGCCCATCCGTCTACGAGGCGTTGAGTTATTCGTCTGCGGGGCATGGATTCGGGCATTGAGTCTCATCCCTATGAGAGGTGTACTTGATTCCATGTGGTTCCATCCCTTCGAGCACACATGATGACACTCTATCTGATATGCACTCTAGTATCTAGCCCTTGGTAATCGTGAGTAGTACCCGTCATAATATTGGATGAGCATTTATTGTTGTGACATTGATTGTGTGCATTGCCTTCCATGTTTGCTTTGTGATTGATGTGAGTGTTGGCCTTACCTTTCATTTGTCTTGCTACCTCTATTTGGGCCTTATGACTATCTTTGAGCATGGTGGGGTGGCCTCTTTTGAGTCCACATGGTAGGGAGGTTTTGCCACTGCCATTGGGGACCGGTGTACAGGTTATTGAAGCACCAGTTGGAGTCATCCCCTCTCCTGTATTTATCTTTTAGATGATGTATTTTATTCATGGAAATTCTATTGTATTCATACTTATTCCTTTATGCACATTGTACTCTCTTGAAAGAGAAAGAACTCATAAATTTAATGGGAAGATATGTGATGATTATGTTTGGCTTACGATTTCCGATGTTGGTATCGAACTCGCATCTTCTATGGTAATTATTTTATGGATTTATTTCTTATTATCATGTAAAATTTGAGCTATAGATGTATATTCTTCTTGGGTGTGTGCAAGAAGTTGAGTCCACTTTTTGGCCAAAAAGTGGAAGTGTTTTCCCTGATTTTCAATATTTGACACATTTGACCTTAAAATTTGAAGCACTTAGAGATGAAATCTTTAAAAAAGTCACCAATCATAAAATGTAGTGCTCGGAGTCTAGTTTCTAAATATATAATTGATTTCAATACCCAGATTGTACAAATTGAGTTTCAATAGGCATTTCAAAAAATCACTGTTTAAAAGTCATTTTTTTGTACCATACCATGCACGTGTACGACATCCATATTTTGACTTAAATTATCGTATTTTTCTAAATCCTTTTGGGAAAAGTTTTATGACTCAACTGAACCTTGCTCTTGATATTTTTTTGTAATTTTTTATTGAATTTTTTTGTTAATTTTTTATTAGGCAAATTTGTTGTTTTGAAAAATCGTCATGTACGACATGCATAAGATGACCTAAACTTATCATTTTTTGATTTTTTTTTTTTAAATTGAAAAGAATTGTCTGAAGTTTGCTCTCGTGCAATCCGTTTGTCAAAATGTTATGTTGATCAAAAGTTATTCAAATAGTAAAAAACTCTGATATTTAAAGTTTATGCACCAATTTTATTATAAATTAATTGAAAAATACAAATAATAATTCAATTGCAAAACAAATTATATATTTAGAATCTGCATTGTTTGATCTAAAATGGGTTTTCATTTTGTTAGAAAATTTTCGAAAAAAGGTCGTCAGCCATATGTCCAAAGTTGATATTTTGCTTTGACATTGTTAGGGCCTTCAATTTGCAGGTCAAACCAGGTTGAAGGCTTAGGTTCGGACTTCCAAAGCTTTTCCCAAACCGAAAACCTTGGCAAAAACCCGCCCACGATGCAAAACCAAATTCAAATTTCAAAAAACGGGATCCCGATTATAACACGGGATCTCGTTTACTAATAAACGGGATCCCGTGTTATAATCGGGATCCCGTTTTGATTTCGACCGTTGTAAAGATAATGGGATCCCGTTTATAAGACGGGATCCTGTTACCTTTACAACGGCTCACAAACTTGATTTTAGTAAATGGGATCCCGATAATGGAGTGGGATCCCGTTTATTAGTAAATGGGATCCCGTTTGGTAATCGGGATCCCGTTTTATTATAAACAGGATCGCGTTTTATAGACGGGATCCCGTTTTATATTATTTAAAAACACTATTGACAATTACTGTCAACTCTGCAACTTTGCAACTTGATATGTACGGCCAAGAGTACTGAAAATCAATTATTTTTCATAAGTTATTGTATTTACAGGTGGTCAATTTGATTTTTTGTTGATTTTATCAAAGGGAGCATCATCTACACCATTTTTGAAGTGAAATTTGCAATATGGATTGAATTTTTCAAAGGAAGCATAAAGAAAACAATTTTTAAAGTGGAATTGTGGTAGTTTTCTATTTGTTTTGAGGAACACAAGAGGAATAATTTTGGCGTAATAGGTATTCAACTTCCAATTTGGATTCAATATTTTGAAGTATTTCACTATTAACATTCATTTGTGCTTGAGAATTTTATAATTATGGAAGATAAATTTCGTAATAAGAGAAGAAAGACATTGACTCCTCAAGAAGTTGAAGCAAATAAAGAAAAAGAGAGACAAAGACAAAGATAAAGAAGAATGAGAATAAAATCAATGAACGATGGTGGAGCAGCCAATTCAACAACTATTGAAGATGAAAACATTAAAGATACCATAGTTGTAGATGAAGCTAATTTGCAAGGAGTCAATTTGGAAAGAATATGATTAATACAAACAAGGTCCTACTATGTCTTCAAATCCCTCTTTGAATGCTGTATGGAGAATGTTTCAATATACAAATCAGTGCGTCTTCAAATCCACATGTTAGTGACATGAGTAGGGTATTTTGTAGAAGATTTACAATTTGGATATAATGATGTTGACATTGACTATATTCAAAGAAATGAAGAGCTTTAGAATTTGGCAAAAGAAAAATCTTTTATTGCAAATGAAAATCAAAATGATCATTTTCTTGAAAATGAAAACAAACCTATATTTTTGATGAAAATGAAACGTTTGTTGATGAAAATGAAAATGAAAACCGTTTTGTTAATGAAAATGAAAATGAAAATGAAAATGAAAACCGTTTTGTTGATGAAAATGAAAATGAAAATGAAAACTGTTTTGTTGATGAAAATGAAGATGAAAATTTAGAATTTGATGTTGAATTTAATGAAAATACTTTTTTTTAAATTGGAAGTGGTGTTTTAGATAATCTTCCTGATCAAATTTCTTGGAGGCAAATAAGAACACATCCGAATAGAATATACACCGAATTCTTTTATCATAGAAATATTGCATTTCAATGTCAACTAATGATGCAATTGATGAGAATGCAAAAAATGAGGAAAGTAATGAAAAGGTTAGGCTTTTATGTTAAACCAAAAAGAAAAGATCAATCATTAAAACATGCTATGTCACATTTGCTAGTGCCATTCAATCTATTAGAAAAATAATTAGATCTAAAGATAGCGCAGCAAGAAGAGCTATAACTACTGCTATAGTTAATAAAGAAACTTTGAATAAAAGAATGGTAAGCAATATTAGTGAATTTTTAAAAATACATCCTAAAACATTACTAAGAGCAGCAAAAAGAAGAGAAAGTATAGAAAATGATCCTATCAATCAATGTTGGAGTTTCAGTGGACGACTACCAAGGTCTGATATAAAAATTGAGTGTTGAAATTAAATCTTTGATCAAAAATTTTTGGCATGATAATACTAGAGTTTAATCTAATGCTAGAGATGTTTTAAAATTAAGGGTGGGGTCCAAAGTCCATGATCCTCACCCAAAACACCTATTAGATACAACACAAACTGAATTTTATAGAAAATTTTGTAGCGATTTAGTGTTACCTGGTAAAATTAAAATAAGTCAAATGTCTTTTGAAAAATGTAAACCCTGGTATGTAAAATTAACTAGCGAATATCTTGTTGTTGCTTGTAAAATACATGTTCAATTTAAGTTATTTTTATGAGTGTTTTGATATCGTTGTACCTTGCATTCTAACATGATTATCTGAGTTGTGGAGTATTGATATGCCACAGATCAATAAGAGTTTATTTCGGGTTTTATTTGTGAAATCTAATGATAGATTATTTATTTAAGTTCTTGTATTTTTGGACAATGCATTAACTGCGGAAATCTTTCATTTTTAAGAAATTGTTTGCATGAAAGTGTTGATCATGATTTTGGACAACAATTAGTAGACATCAAAAGATTTAGGAATGTTTAGTATTCTTTAAAAGATGGAAAAATAGGAAAGCGTTGTGATTTAGTTACAGAAAAAGTTAGTGTGCATGCATTTATGAGTGAATTTAATAATAAAATTGTACCAAAATATGTTATGCACTCTGAACATACTCGATGGCTTGATGGCCAATTTCGCGCATGTAGAAACACATTTCCAATTGGTACTATACTTTCAGTGGTTGATTTTGCGGAGAATTATACTCTCGCTCTGCAAGAGGAAATTCAATCTCAATATTATAATTCTATGCAAGTAGCTATGTTTGTCCATATTGTTTATAGACATGCAGATGATAGCATTGAGGATGATAGAAAAGTTTTGAGGGAGTATCATTTTTATTTGAGTGACAATCGGTTACATTCATCAGAGTTTGTTCAATATTGTTTTAGTATATTTTATAGAAATTTAAAAGAAAGAGGAATCCATATGAAAGAACACCTCATATGGTCAGATAATTGTATGGGGCAGTTCAAAATGCTAGAATGTTCTATTGGTTAAGTAGGGTTCACAAAGAACTTAGTGTCCAACATATATGGAGTTTTTTTGAAGCTGGGCATGGTAAAGGAGAACATGATGGAGCTAGTGCGTGTGTGTCAAAAGAATTCTTGCTAGAGAACAATTAAAATTTTAGTTGATGGAATTTAAAATACACATGAAGTTATTGGATTGGTGTAATAGAGATTATCACACTTTTGGTTTGAGTGATTACTCCTCCTGAGTTCATCTATTCTTTTGGTTGGGTGGAAGAGAAAATATTATCTAGAGTTGATTGTGAGACAATTAGTGGATCTACTAAATGGCATTCATTTAGGAGTCTGACGACAAGCTTTATGGACTATTTGGACAAAGGAGGCTTGCATGTTTTGCCATTTTGTATCTCGAGGGGAAATTGGGAAGCTTGTGAAAATATAGGAGAATGGGTTGAGCGGTGGCGGCAAAGAGATCGTTGACACTGTAGAAACACATAATCAATATGAAATAACTATTGAAGAAAATGATCAATTGTTTGCATCGAAGATTATGATCGTGTTTCAGACCTTGGCCACAAGAAGGTATTTTAATTTAATTTATTTCATTTTATTTTGCTTTATTAAAAGCTATTTTTAATACTAAAATTAGTTATATGGATATGCACAAGTTATTAAATGAATTTGTTGGCGAGGACATGTGTATGGAGTTATTGCACGAGGGAATGAAGAGCAAAGCGAGGAATATTGGTTGGCTCATTGTGTGGAAACTAAACATAGGTTGATAACACCTTGAGAAGATGATGATAGCTTTCATTATCCAATAGGTACGGTGATCCCCTTAAGACACCTCCTTAAGCAAATTTTGATTACAAGTTTTAGATCCCCTTAAGCAATTTTTAGAACAAGTCTTTGATCCCCTTAAGTAGAATTATGAGAAGTTATTTGATGGTGGTTTTGAACATGTTTTCCAATAGGATCGGTGGTGGTTGTTGGAACTTCAGCTCACGAAAATACTTGAGGAA
>VDFB02126320.1:75560-92476 GCA_007258455.2 Sequoia sempervirens
CTTGCCTATTTCGTCGCATATTCGACGAACTTTTGGTGTTCTTTCGACGCTACTAATTTTGTATTTCGTCGCTATTTCAACGAAATTTCCATGTTTCCACACTAAATATTTGCCCATTTCGTCGAGCCGACGACGAACTTCTGGTGCAGTTCGTCGGTGGATAAACAAAGTTTTTGTCGATATTCCGACAAAATCCCGACGTATGTCGCGATCCTGCCGACCGACGATTCTTCGCCGTTATTTCGACGTTTACTTTTTCGTCGTCCTTGCGACGAAAAAATAGCGACGGAAAATTTTTGGCCATTGTGTCGCTCTTCCGACAGAGATTTGTCGAACGACCGACGAACGACCGTCGGAAAATGGTGTCAAATCCTGTAGTGTGAAGATCATCTACATGTCCATTAGGAGTAAGCATCTCATGGGTAGATGTATGCATGCTTGGTATATGGATTTTTTCTTCTTTTAGAAAACCTTGCATGTCTTAGAAGATATCTACCAAGTCATTGTAGTATTTTGATGATAGGGATTCTTGATCTTGACTTTATGTGGTATTATTTTTAATATGATTTAGATCACCATTTTGACATAGATCAATTTCAAAGAAGTGATTGCTTGTAAAGGATCGTTGGATTTCCTCAAAATGTGGACATATGGGTGACAACTCTTTGCTTAGATTTTCTGCATTGGGTATAAGTGTTGGATTAAGAGTCTTTTGATCATCAATATGTACTACCATGAGATTGGATTATGTCAATATATCTTGGACTGGATCATTGACAGACTTTGGTGATTGAGTTTGATCATGCTTGGGAATAACTTCTTGATTTATGTCCTCTTTTTCACTAGATGATGTAGAGATGTCAATGTGATCAGTGATAGACAGCTCTTGATTGTTGTTTTCAACTTTTGAGTTTCAAATAATATCATTGTTGTCATTGGTAGATGGACCTTGAACATTAATAGTTATTTTTCCTTGATCAATAAGGTCTTGGATGAGATGTTTGAGTGTAGCACATTTGTTCATTGGGTGACCCTTAATTTTGTGGAACTCACATTGTTCGTACTTGTTATACCTAGGAAGTTTAAAGTTTGGTTCACCATAAGTTGGACTATTTTTGATTTTGATAATTTCTCGTTGTACTAGTTCGTGCATGATTACCTCTAAAGTCTCTCCCAAAGAGGTGAATTTCCTTTTTGTTTGGTAATTTTTCTTTTATGGCTTTTCTTGATTTTTTTGCTCTTGATTTTTTGAAACTCCTTGATACTGTGTTTGAGGTATATTTTGATAAGATTTCACTTGAGGTACACCTTGGTGTTGTGGGACTTTTTGATACTACGATTGATGTACATTTTGATATTTCACTTGAGGTACACCTTGGTGTTGTGAAACTTCTTGATACTATTGATATTGGAAGTGTTGTTGATGTGGATATTGAGGTGTTTATGGAGTGATGTCCATTTGTTGTGGATATGGAATGTTTCGACTTCGAATAAGTCATTGATGATGTGTTATATTTCAATTTTGTTTAATTTCCTCATTCTTTTCATAAATGTTATTTAGGGAAATTTGATGTTCTGGACTTATTCCTTGGTGATTTTGAAACCCCTAATGTTGTTGCCCTACTTGATGTTGTGACCCTTGATAAGAGTGATTTGGGTAATAGATTGACATGTTTTGGGGATGTTTTGATGCTCAATACCCTATCATAAGGTCATTTGGTTTATATCCTCATGGGTCCCTTCCATCATTCATGGATTTTGTTGGTGGGATGCTAGCATTATTCTTGTTCGCTTCCATGTTCTTCCTATGTTGTGATCTTGTAGTTGTTATAAACAATTTCCAAGCTTTTGTGAAAATTTTCACGACTCTTATCTATGGAATAGAGAATGTGCTTGTTTCTATTTTTAGTGCATTAGATCTATGGGTGGTTGGCCCATTAAAAAGCGTGCATATAAATGGTATAGTGTGTTTTGATGAATGTAGTATCTTCTCTAGATGTACCCTTTGGAAAACTTTAGGGTAGGGTGGTTCTTTGAAAGTCATAATCTGAATTCCCACTAAGTATTTTTCTCTTTCCAGATCTAAGTATTTTTTTCTTGTTAGAGCTTATGAGGGGTGTATATCTATTGTCGCGCAGGAGGTGGTAACATGGGTCTTTCGACCACTATGTTTGCTTTCTATTCCTCTTCTTCTAAGATTTATGTTTCATTTCTCCACTGGTTGGGTGTTTTGTTCTTCTCAAATATGAAGGTTCTTAAACTGCTAATGATATCAGTTTGTTCAAATTCAATGTGTGTGAGACTAGGTTGGAAGATCTATGCTACAAGGTTTGGTTGTTGAACTAGAGAAGTCAATCTCTAGATGGTCATAAAGTGTGATGGTTTTGAGATGGTTGCTATGAATCTCAAGACCCTAAGGTTTGAGTGTTGTTTTGGAATGGTGCTACTTTTTAGAAATCAAATGCTGAAGGACTAGGGTCAATATTTCACTTCCTTGTCTTGAGGATATGTTGCAAAAAAAGCTTACTTGAACTATCTGCGAGTCCCAAGTAATTGTTGATATCATAGACGTCTGAGTGAAGGAATGATCCCAGTGGTTTTTTTTATTTTGATTTCTAACAAGTAGGATGGTAATAATGGATGAGAAACTATATGAATTATTTGGTTTCCCAATTGTTTCATTCTAACAATGATCCTGTAAGCAACTTCAATTTGGTTTTCCCAATTGTTAGCAGGATAGAGCAATATCGATGGTTTTTGAACAAAGGTGCAAAAATGTGAGCAAGAGTGGCTAGATTTATCAAGTGCACCCAAAAATGTGTCAAATGCATGGGTTTTGGAGAAGCAAGTGTGATATGGAAAAGCAAGTGAAAATTTTGGGTGTTTCTGTCAAATGCAATGTTTACTCAGGAAAAATCAAGTTTTTTTAGGAAAATGCAAGCATCTTGGAGGCAAGTGCACCAATTTATGGGAAGCAAGTGTGTGGATCTCATAGAAATTGCTCAGTTTCTGTCAAATGCAATTGATTTTCATTAGTGAAGTTTCTGGAACAAAGAGTAAATGCAATGAATTTTTAGCAACCACTCTAAAAAATGTGACAACTACACTAAAGTTTTGTGCAAAGGATGTCTTTGTGTGTTTTGTTTCCAGTTTGAGCAATCTTTCTCTAGATTTTTGTAAGTTAAAGTTGGTTTTTTCCTCAATTTCTTTGTGTTTGGAGTATGGAAAGTGATAAAACAACAATGAAATGACTCAAAAATCATGGACTTGTGTGACCTTCATGTCTATAGCTTAAGTTGTGAAATCACAAAACCCAAGCCATAGTTTTTCCAAATATTTACTTTGATCAATGCAGCCTGAAATAAAATCCTGAATATTTAGAAACCTTTAAGGAAAACCCTTTCAAGGAGTACAAATATAGGGCTTCTTTTACACACATACACTAAGTCAGGGTTTGCGGTTCAACCATCATGTTCAATGTTTGTTTGGATGTGTTCTTTTAGATCAAGCACAAAGTTTGATGTCAAATTGTTTTGAATTCATTTGGAAAGTTTAACATAAACAATCATTTACAACCCTAGGGATAGAAACCATTCTTTTAGGTAGGCCTGCCTCATGCTCCGAAGAGATGATTTTACATGCAACTTATGGCGCGGGCCTGTAGTCATACTTGGCAACTAACTTCTAAGAAGTAAATTCGATGAACCACTTTCAAAGAATGTTTTTGGATAAAGGGGTAGCTTCTAAAACAATTTGGCTCTTAGTAATGTTCTGAGGATATTATTTTTAGGCCCCTATACATGCAACATTTTTCTCAATTAAGAGACCTCCCAACCCTTGTGGGTTTTTATGCATCAAAAGGATATTGAGGGAGAATACTCGGCATAGCCAACAACACCTGGCAAGATGATGAAATTTCTACACACCCAAAATTTATTTATATACTGGTCCAGAACAAAAGTACCGCTTGGGTCACCTATGAGTTCTCCAGCGTGGGATGTTTCTCAATAGGTAGACCCTCTAAAAGGTATGCTTAAAAAGATGCAAATATCAAGATTTTTTCACTCACCCAAGATTGCCAAAAGGTGTGAGGGGTGAAGACAACCATATAGCTTGCAAAACATGGAATGCACAACATACACTTCATAGTAGTTTGATTATTTTTAAGCACCTCAAGTGGTGCTATCCCTAAAAATATGTGAATAAATCATAACAACTTGTTCTTTTTAATTGTACTAATACAAAGTATTCTGGATATCAATCACTTAAGATAGCAAAGGTGCAAGAAAAAAAGAATAATTTTTTCATTTTTAAGACCAAATCTAAGTGTTTCTAAGAAATCAATCTTGTTCTTTACTTGGTCAACAAAATCAAATATGAGTATGTGACAACAAAAGGAAATCGTTTTGCATTTGTTCTTTTTATGCACCATAATCAAAGTTCCTAATTATGAAAACTTGGAAAGAATTCATTTTTAGAGCACCTTAATTGATATGTTTGTTCTTTTTATGCACCAAATGACAATTCCTAATTTAGAAAAACTTTGAAATGGTTCATTTTTAAGAGCACCAAAATGAAATGTTCATTTGTGTTGTTCTTTTTAAAGCACCAAATAAAAGTTCCCAATTTAAGAAAGTTTGAAATGGTTCAATTTTTAATAACACCAAAACAAAGTGTGTATTTGTGTTTGTTCTTTTTAAATACCAAATAATGATTCCTATTTTAAGAAAGCTTGAAATAGTTCATTTTAAGAGCACCTTAAAAACAAAGTTTGTTTGTTCTTTTTATGCACTAGAAAACAAGTATTCCTAACTTAACAAAAAATGTTTATAAATCTAGAGTTCTTTGATTGTTCATCTTCCCTACATAAAATGTGTTAGCGTTTCTCAAACCCTACATTTAAAAATGATAGCACTTGTCACACATTCAAAAATAGGCATCTGCTAGCAAAAAAATTAGTTACAAATTTACAGATCTCAAACATAGGTTTGTCAAAGCAAATGCTCAGAAATCATAGTCAAGTGCGCCCTCTGTCAAAGATAAAATGCACAGGTTTAGAGCAAGTGCACCCCTGTCAATAGTCAAATGCTCAGAAAAAAGCAAGTTCATGGTTCTTAGTGTCAACTGCGTGGGTTTCAGAGGCAAGTGTGCAGTTTTCTTGACAAGAAATTGTGAAATTTTCTAGAATAGTGTGTGAAAACTTCTCCAAATGTGATTTCAAAACTTGTAACTTAAAAAATAGCTCATAGAAATGTTAGTGTAGGGGACCAGGGTCCCACCGAGCATGCCAAAATGTGTGAGGGGGAATATCATTAGATGCAAACAAGATAAAATCACTTGAAATTAGAGTCTAAGCTAAGATCAAGAACACTAATCTAGATCTAATCCTACACTAACAAAATGAACAATTAAGATTACTAAATTCAAGAATATGTGAATGTAATACATAAAAAATGAATTCAACAACGAAATCATTACCCATCTTGTATCAGAGTGTGTTCGCTTGATGTTGGATTGCTCGTATCACTGCGAAGCCTCCATAGTTCATGTGCAAAATCTTGATGCGTGAATGGCTAGTTGATCAAAAAAATGTTGAAGCTCTAATGGTGGTTGTGAATGTCGACAATACTTTGTTGTACAAATGATGTTGACTATTTGATCCTTTTTTGTGAGGAAAGAGGTTTGTTATATATAAAATGATATTCAAAATGAACAATTAGGATTAAAAAATGTTGAATCAAGATCAATGGTCAAAAGGTGTTGAGAGGATTTAGACATGAATGATTTGTGCAAAGTAGATTGCACAATTTGTGTTTGAGAAATAGATTGAATAATTAGTGTGATTGAGAAATAGATTGGTTAGTCAGAATTAGATTGCTCAATCAGACAATCATAATTTACTCAATCAAAAAAGTGGGTGAGGATATTAGATTAATTGATTTAATTAATTAATCCTTTTTGGAGTTGAATGTGCAAATCAAGTTTGAATTTTGCAAAAAAGGTTGCATTAGTTTGATTTTATTTTTTATGATGCTTTGAATAGTTTGATCTAATTATTCAAATTATCATCAAAAATCAAATCAAACTAATGCAACTTTGTTTGCAAAAGTCAAACTTGATTTGCATATTCAACTCCAAAAAGTATTAATTAATTAAATCAATTAATCTAATATCCTCACCCACTTTTATGATTGAGTAAATTATGATTTCCTGATTCAGCAATCTAATTCTTGACAGAGCAATCTAATTCCTAACTAACCAATCTATTTCTCAATCACACTAATTATTCAATCTATTTCTCAATCGCACAAATTGTGCAATATACTTTGCACAAATCATTCATGTCTAAATTCTCTCAACAATCTTCAACCGTTGATCTTGATGCAACATTGTTTAATTTGGATCATTCATTTCAAATATCATTTTCTATATAAAAAACCTCTTTCCTCACAAAAAGGATCAAAGAGTCAACATCATTTGCACAATGAAGTATTGTCGACATTCACAACCACCATTAGAGCTTCAACATTTCTTTGATCAACCAACCATTCACACATAAAGCTTTTGCACATGAACTATGGAGGCTTCACAATGGTACGTGCAATCCAACATCAAGGAACACACTCTGATATGAGATGGGTACCGATTTCGTTGTTGAATTCATTTGTTTATGTGTTGTAGTCACATGTTCTTGAATTTAGTAATCTTAATTGTTCATTTTGTAAGTTTAAGATTAGTTCTATATTAGTGTTCTTGATCTTAGCTTAGATTATGATTCAAGTAATTTTATCTTGTTAGGCACATAGATGCTCGATGGGACCATGGTTCCCTACACTAATGTTTCTATGAGCCATTTTTAAAGTTGTAGGTTTTAGAATCACTTTTGGAGAAGTTTTCATGCACTGTCCCAAAAAATTTCTCAATTTCTTGTCAATAAAATAGTGCAAATGCCTCTAAAACCGCGCATCTGATACAAAGCACCATGCACTTTACATTTTTCTGAGCATTCGACTGTTGACAGGTTGACAGGGGTGCACTTGCTCTAAACCTGTGCATTTTCTCTCTAACAGAGAGTGAACTCGACTTTGATTTATGAGCATTTTCTCTAATAGACTTGTGTCTGAGATCTACAAATTTGTAACTATTTTTTTCTAATGTATGCCTTTTTTTGAATGTGTGACAGGTGCTAACATGTTTGTATGTAGGGTTTAAGAAACACTAACATGTTTTTTGTAGGGAAGATGAACGGTCAAAGCACTCCATATTTACAATATTTTTTGTTAAGTTATAAATATTTGTTTTTGTACATAAAAAGAATGAACAAACTTTGTTTTTAGTGCTCTTAAAATGAACTATTTCAAGCTTTCTTAAAATAGGAATCATTATTTGGTGCTTTAAAAAGAACAACACAAATGTACACTTTGTTTTGGTGTTATTAAAAATTGAACCATTTCAAGCCTTCTTAAAATAGGAACCTTTATTTGGTGCTTTAAAAAAGAACAACACAAATGAATATTTCATTTTGGTGCTCTTAAAAATGAACCATTTCAAAAAAATTCTAAGTTATGAATTGTCATTTGGTGCATAAAAAGGACAAAAAATTCAATTAAGGTCCTCTAAAAATGGATTCTTTCCAAGTTTTCATAATTGGGAACTTTGATTTTGGTGCATAAAAATAATAAACACAAAACAATTTCCTTTTGTTGACATGTACGCTTGTTTTTACTTTTGTTGACCAAGTTAAGACCAGGATTGATTTATTAGAAACACTCAGATTTGGGCTTAAAAATGAACAAATTATTCTTTATGTCTTGCACCATTGTTATCTGAAGTGATTGATATCCATAATACTTCATATTGGTGTAATTAAAAAGAACAAGTTATGATTTATTCACATATTTTCGGGGATAACATTGCTCAAGGTGCTTAAAAAGAATCAAACTTCTATGAAGTGTTTGTTGTGCATTCAGTGTTTGGCAAGCTAGATGGTTGTCTTCTCCCCTCACACCTTTTGGCGATCTTGGGTGAGCGAAAACATCTTGAGCTTCACATTTATTTTCAAGCATACCTTTTTGAGGGCCTGCCTATTGAGAAAAATTTTGTGCTAGAGAACTCATAGGCGATCCAAGTGGTACTTTTGTTTTGGACTGCTATATAAATAAGTTGTGGGTGTGAGGAAATTTCATCATCTCATCGGGTGTTGTTGGCCTATGTCGACATATTCTCCCTCAGTATCCTTGTGATGCGTAAAAACCCATAAGGGATGGGAGGTCTCTTAATTGAGCAAAACACCACATGTATAGGGGCCCAAAAATAATATCCCCAAAGCATTAATAAGAGCCAAAATTGTTTTAGAAGCTACCCCTTTATCCAAAAACATTCTTTGAAAGTGGTGCATCGAAATTTACTTTTGAGAAGTTACTTGCCAAGTATGACTACAAGCCTACACCATAAGTTTCATGTAAAATTGTCTCTTCGGAGCATGAGGTGGCCTACCTAAAAGAATGGTTTCTATCCACTAGGGTTGTAAATGATTGTTTATGTTAAACTTTCCAAATACATTAAAAAAAATTGACATCAAATTTTGTGCTTGATCTAAAAAGAACACATCCAAACAAACACTAAAAATGATGATCATAATTGTAAACCCTTTGACTTAGTGTATGCTTTTAAGAGAAGCCCTATATTTTCCCTCCTTGAAAGGATTCTTCCTTAAAGGTTTTTGAATATTTAGGCTGCATTGATCAAAGTAAAGATTTGGGAACTATGGCTTGGGTTTCATGATTTCACAACTTAAAGCCATAGACATGAAGGTCACACAAGTCCATGCTTTTTAAGTTAGTTCAGTATTGTTTTATCACTTTCCATACTCCAAACATAGAGAAATTGAGAAAAAAAAACCAACTTTAACTTGAAAAAATCTAGAAAAAGATTGCTCTAACTGGAAATAAAACACACAAAGACCATTTTTTGCAAAAAATTCCAGTTCAATTGTCACATTTTCGGGAGCAGTTGCTAAAAATTCATTGCATTTTCTCTTTGTTCTGTAAACTTCACTGATGAAAATCAATTGCATTTAACATAAATTGAGCAATTTCTATGGGATCCACACTTGCTTTTATTTACTCGCACTTGCTTCCCATAAACTGGCACACTTGCCTCCAAGATGCTTGCATTTGCCTAAAGAAACTTTCTTTTGTCGGAGTAAGCATTACATTTGACAGAAACACATGGAAGTTGCACTTACCATTCCAACTCGCACTTGCTTCTCCAAAACTTACACACTTGACACATTTTTTGCCACACTTGATAAATCCGACCACTTTTTCTCACAGTTCAACACCTTTGCTCATAAACTAGTACTATTGCTCTATCCTGCTGACAATTGGGAAAAATGAACCGAAGTTGTTTACAAATCATTGTTACAATGAAACAATTGGAAAACCAGATAAGTCATATAGTCCCTCATCCATCATTCCCATCCTCCTACTAATTAGAAATCAAAATAAAAAAAACCACTGGGATCATTCCTTCACTCAGACGTCTATGATATCAATAGTTACTTGGGACTCATAGATAGTTCAAGTAAGATTTTCTACAACATATCCTCTAGAAAAGGAAGTGAAATATCAACCCTATTCATTCAACATTTTGATTTCTAAAAAGTAGCACCATTTCAAAAGAACACTCAAACCTTAGGATCTTGAGCTTCATAGAAACCATCTCAAAACACCATTAACTTTATGACCATTTGGTGACCGATTGCTCCAGTTCAACAACCAAACCTTGTAACACCAATCCTCCAACCTAATGTCACACACATTGAAGGTGAACAAACTTATATCATTAGCAATTTAAGAACCTTCATATCTAAGAAGAATGAAACACCCAACCAGTGGAGAAACACAACAAACATCTTAGACAAAAAGGAAGAGAAAGAAAACCTAGTAGTCGAGAGACCCATGTTACCACCTCATGCATGGAAATAGATATACACACTTCATGATCTTTGGCAAGATGTAATGCCTTGCCACATAACCTTAAAGAATTACACAAACACAATGGAAGCATAGCAATTTTTTTTTAAAGTGTAATATTAATATGCAATATGAACAATACTAACACATACATTCTCTAAAGTACATGACAACGCAATAGATTCAAATTCCACATACATAGGTAATCTAATCATAGCATATAAATATTCCTCATGAATTTAAATTACATACATTCCAAAACATTTAATTCATGTCATAAGATACAAAGTACATAAATGAACCATTTATAGCTTGCATTCATTTCATAAAACAATTACAAAGCTCATTTCCAAAATGAGGAAAATTATACAATGTTGTTACAATTACACTGATACAAAATTACTCCTTGAATACAAATGGGGAGTAATACATATACAACTATCCACTGATATAAAGTACAAGAGAGATGAAACATATCAAGTGGTACATGTGAGCTCTCCAATCTGGAAGATCCTGCCATCACGAACATGAAGTATGAGAACCCAATGGTGTATGGTGCACGTTCCTCCCAACCAAGTGGTACCCAAAGGCCCACCCCCCATGCTAGGAGATAGTAAAAAGACTCCCAATACAAAACCAACGACCTCTAGACACAGGAAAACTCAAGACTATACTACACAAATACAATACACAACACGATGGTTACATTGCTTCTAGAATAAAAGGATTAAGTACATCAACTAAACAGTTAAGATGTTGTCATAGGAGGAGTTTCATCACAAATTTTCATGGGTTACCCTGGTGAATCTTCCTAGGCCCCAAACCCCATCTTGGGTTACCCTAGTAGCCTTTCACGACTCTTGGCCTCACATGCAATCCAATGCAAAATCAATTATCTTTCAAAGAGACAAGATAATGATCTTGTCATTCCAAACCTTCTTGTCTCATCCAAAGTCTTAACAAGCACTTGAGTCCATGAGTGAGGCATAATTAACAAGTTAAATGTTTTAAACTACCCTTTCCCCTAATACATTTATTTAATTTTCACTAGATTAACCAAACTCTCACACGAGTTACCCTGGCACCACTTTGTGGGCCGACCCCCATGGAGAGCCACTCCCCTATTAATAACACAAAGAACTAAACTAAATCCCAAGAGTAAACGTGGCACACAAATACCGATGATAAATATCTAACCATAAAACAAGGGACAACACATCCTCGTTCGTAGTAACCAAGTGATAAACTAAAGTATAACCAAGAGCACTACCCAAGGTAAATAAAGGGTTGAACTATACATTACAATAACCCCCTCATCAAATGTCAACATTTGGAAGATGTACAAAATCATGATTAATATATTTCCCCAAAAGAAGTGAACAATATAAATCACAATACAATAAGCAATTTAAGTAGGAAATAAGACTATGATTAGGATTTCCTAAATCCAATTCTGAAAACAATAATACGTTGCTTAGATTAATCTAATTTATAGCAATATCATTTACCATTGATAAAGAAATTAAATTTTAATATTTAAATCAATTTTCCAATTACATCAATATAAAAATCAATTTCCCTCTTTAAATTATCTCATTCTAAAGATAACTAATTCATGCTTTTGCATGCATTGATTATAAAAAAAATACATTTTTAAATATATATAAAATTTTATGGTTAGATATTTATTATCGGTATTTGTGCACCATGTTTACCCTTGGGATTTGGTTTAGTTCGTTGTGTTGTTAATATGGGAGTGGCTCATAGCCTCAAATACACGCGTGCTAGGGTAATCCCTCGTGTGAAATTTTGGTTAATCTAGTGAAAATTAAATAAATGTATTAGGGGAAAGGGTAGTTTAAAAAATTTAACTTGTTAATTATGCCTCGCTCATGGACCCAAGGGCTTGTTAAGACTTGGGATGAGACGAGAAGGCCTGGAATGGCAAGATCATTATCTTGTCTCTTTGAAAGATAATTGATTTCACATTGGATTGCATGTGGAGCGGAGAGTTGTGAGAGGCTACCAGGGTAACCTGAGATGGGGGCCGAGGCCTAGGAAGATTTGCTAGGGTAACCCATGCAACTTTGTGATGAAACTCCTCCTATGACAACAACTTAACTGCTCAGTTGATGTACTTAATGCTTTTATTCTAGAAGCAATGTAACCATTGTGTTGTATATTGTATTTTTGTAGTTTAGTCTTGATTTTTCTTGTGTCTAGAGGTTGTTGGTTTTGTATTGGGAGCCTTTTTACTATCTCCTAGTATGGGGGGTGGGCCTTCGGGTACCACTTGGTTGGGAGGAACGTGCACCATACACCGCTGGGTTCCCATACTTCATGTTCATGATGGTGGGATTTTCCAGATTGGAGAGCTCGTGTGTACCAATTGATATGTTTAATCTCTTTTGTACTTTGTATCAGTGGATATTTGTATATGTATTACTCCCCGTTTGTATTCGAGGAGGAATTTTGTATTAGTGTAATTGTAACAATATTGTATAATTTTCCTCATTTTGGAAATGAGCTTTGTAATTGTTTTATGAAATGAATGCAAGCTATAAATGGTTCCTTTATGTACTTTGTATCTTATGAGATGAATTAAATGTTTTGAAATGTATGTAATTTAAATTCATGAGGAATATTTATATGCTATGGTTAGATTACTTCTATATGTGGGATTCAAATGTATTGCATTGTCATGTACTTTAGATAATGTATTTGTTAGTGTTGTTCATATTACATATTAATATTACACTTTAAAAAAAATTGCTACTCTTCCGTTGTGTTTGCATCATTCTTTAAGGTTACATGGCAGGGCATTACACACAGTATCAGAACCCAAGTTTAAACACTGGGTGTTATGGGATAATGTTCAACCTATTAAGATGTTAGTTTCATAGGATTTAAGTTTGCATACCTTGTCTTATACTTTTTTGTGTCTGTGTAGGATCATGCCACCTAGGTGAGGTCACAGTAGAGGTTGTGGTTGTGGCCATGAAGGTGGTCGCGAAGGTAGTCAACATGAATCACCTCCCCATGTTCCCCATGACTCATATCATGAGGAACATCAGGCTTCCCAAAATGCTCTGGGAGGTGGTGATTAGAATCGAGATCCACCAAGGATTGAGGGTGCTCAGTTCTGTCATTTTTTAGAGGAGACTCTTCTTTTCCTTGGGCTAGGGCAGGACAAAGATCAGATTCATATTGGTGAGAGAGTGATACCAGCACAACCAGAGGTAGACATAGATGTTCATATGAGAGACTTACTTAGAGCTCGTCCACCTACATTTGATGGTTTGGGAAGTGGATTAGAGGTTGAGACATGGTTGATAGACCTTGGTCAGTGTTTTTCTATGCACCCTTAAAGTAGCAACACCAAGGCCAAATGTGCAATCATGCACTTGAGAGATTTTGCATCTACTTGGTGGAGATTGGAGAAGAAGATCCATTTTGACATTAATACTGTGTCCTGGTACATGTTCTTAGAGAGGTTCATAGTCAAATTCCTTTCTAACCATTGGCGATAGTGTCATGGAGATGAGTTTAATGCTCTGCGATAGATGGCTATGTCGGTGGAATAATATGAGTTTCAATTTTACGAGCTCAAGCAGCTCGTTGGCATTGGTGATGATGAGGGCATGTTTGTTCAACATTTCATTAAGGGCTTAAATACTCAGATCAATGGTGGTGTTTGGGTTTTCAAACCCAAGACTATGGAGACAATAGTGGAGAAGGCTAGACTGGCGGAGGAGAAATTGGTGATGGCATTAGGTGGGCATACTGGAGTGTAGATAGGCAATGCTTCAGCTGCAAGGCCTAGTTCATGTAGTGGCTAGACTCATGGAGCTAGACCACCTAGGACACAACAGGTTCCTACACAGAGTGGTCAATGGCATAATTCACATGGGAAACAAAATAATTTCTAACAGAGACATGGAGACATGTTTCAGTTATGGGGTGTCAGGAATTGGAGGCAAAAAAAATTCCCCAACTTTGAGCAGCCGATACAGAGTACACAGTCTACCTATAGTAGGGGTAGTGTTCAATAGTTGAGTGCACCTCCTAGAAGTAGAGGATTTGGAAAGGGTGCAGGGTGGTTTTCTTGTGGCCAACAGGGTCACATAGCGTGAAAGTGTCCCATAGGGTGAAAGTGTCCCAATAAGGGCACATTAGGTTATACTCAGAGGCCAACGACATCAGAGCTGATTGTTGGAGATGCAGGTAGACGTCATCGAGTATTTGTTGTGGTTGATAACTGCCAGGATGATCATCAAAGCACAATGGTAGAGACTTCTGGTATGTTACAGGGTAATAGGGTTACCATTTTATTTGATTCAAGAGCATCTGATTCTTTTATTTCATCGTCTATCATGGTTCCTTGTAGACTGAGGGCAGTAAAGCAAGACATTAAGTGGTAGGTTGAATTGGCTTCTGGTATTAAAGTTGTAGTGCATTCCTTAGTACTTGATTGTAGATTGGATATTGGATCCTTTCACACTACAATAGACCTCTACATTATACCGTTTGGGTCCTATGACATAGTCTTAGGGATGGATTGGCTTGAGGCTCACAAGGTTGTTATTGACTATCGACATAAGACCATTTGATGAATTGATGTATCTGGTAGTGAGGTTGAGATAGTGGGAGTTCAAATGCCCATAACATTGAGGATGATCTTAGCTATGCAGCTGAGGAGATGTGTACATTAGGGATGTCAAATATTTGCAATGAAAGTAGATGACTTGGAGTTGGGTGATAGTGAGGAGGAGGTTTCTCTTGATAACCACCCCATACTTCAGGAGTATGTAGATGTATTTCCCAATGAGATTCCAGGGATGCCACCTTAGCATGACATTGATTTCAAGATTGATCTTATATTTGGTGTTGAGCCTATTTCATGAGCTCCTTACCCTATGAATACATAGGAGCTTAAGGAGCTCTGCTTGCAGCTGGAAGAGTTGTTAGTGAAAGGTTTCATCCGCCCTAGTGTTTCACCTTGGAGAGCACCAATAATTTTTGTGAAGAAGGATTATTCTATTCGTCTATGCATAAACTACCGTCAGTTGAACAAAGTGACAATCAAGAATCGATATCCCTTACCTAGGATTGATGATTTGTTTGATTAGATCAAGGGTGCTATGGTCTTTTCAAAAATCAATCTTAAGTCAGGGTATCATCAACTGTGTATATTTGAGTCTGGAATTCATAAGATGATGTTTCACACTCATTATGGTCACTATGAGTTTATAGTGGTACTGTTCAGGTTGACGAATGCACCATCTGTGTTCGTGAGCTTGATGAACAAATTCTTTCAAAATTATCTGGATATATTTGTGTTGGTATTCATTGATGATATATTGGTCTATTCTAGGATAGTAGAGGAGCATGAGGAGCATCTGAGGTAGGTTTTGCAATTTTTGAGAGATAATCAGTTGTACGCTAACCTTTCCAAATGTGAGTTCTTTAAGACTGAGGTTAAGTACCTTGGGCATGTGATATCAAGAGAGGGTATTGCAGTAGATCCTGTAAAGATTCAAGTGATCATTGATTGGCCTATGCCCACTAATGTGGAAAAGATATGTAATTTCATGGGATTAGCAGGATATTACAGATGCTTTGTTTAGGGTTTCTCTAGGATAGGACATCCTATCACTTCTCTTTAGAGGAAAGGGAAGAAATTTTTTTGGTCAGAGCAGTGTGAGACAACATTTCAAACTTTGAAGAAGAAGTTGACCAGTGCATCGATTCTTGTGACACCTGATCCTACTAGAGATTTTGTTGTCTATACAAACACATCTTTGGAGGGATTAGGAGTAGTTTTGATGTAGGATGGTTGTGTAATTTCATATGAATCATGCAAACTCAAGGATCATGAATTGAATTACCCCACACATGATCTTGAGTTGGCAACAATAGTACATGCTTTGATGAGATGGAGACATTTCCTCTTGGGGCACAAATTTGAGTTGCATACTGATCATTAGAGCTTATAGTACATCTTCATGCAGCCTAATCTAAATGCTAGACAAAGGTGGTGGATTAAATTCCTTTATGAGTATGACTTAGAGGTGAAGTTCATCCAGGGGAAGAACATAATTTCCAATGCTCTTAGCAGACAGATACACGAGTTTTCAGAGTTGACTCTTGGTGTGGATTTGAGGAGTCAAATTCTTTCTACACTTCCTACAAATAGTTGGTATCAGGAGGTGAGATCAAAGATAGAGATAGGCATGACTCTTGAGGGAAGATTCTTAGGTTATTTTATAGATTCAGATGGTTTATTGAGACACATGTGACACATGTATGTTCCATCTTCTAGAGATCTTTGTACTTTAGTTATGATAGAGGCACATCAGGCACCTTATTTAGCGAATCCAGGAGTGAAGAAGATGCATGCTGATTTGCGACATTTATATTTCTTGCCAGGTATGAAGTGAGATATCGCTGATTTTGTGTCAAGATGTTTGAAGTGTCAACGAGTGAAGGTTGAACACCAACATCCGACAGGACTTTTGCAGCCACATTTGGTGCCACAGTGGAAATGGGATATAATCTTGTTGGGTTACCCAATTCTTCGCGATGACACGATGCCATTATGGTGACAGTGGATAGGTTGACGAAGGTAGCACACTTCCAGCCTATTCGTTCATCCTATAATGCTTTGTCAGTTACTAGAGTGTTCATGGGAGATATAGTTAGGTTGCATGGTATTCCACGTTGGATTATTTTTGATAGGGATCTTGTGTTTACCTCAGCTCTTTGGACTTCATTGCAACATGCGATGGGGATGCAGTTGAACTTTAGTTCAGCGTATCACCCTAAGACAGATGGAAAAAATGAGAGGGTCAACTAGATCCTCGAGGATATATTACACATGTATGTGATGGACCAACATACATGATGGGAGGACTATATTTAGTGGAGTTTTCTTATAAT
>VDFB02126321.1:0-11914 GCA_007258455.2 Sequoia sempervirens
TTCACATTTGCTTAACCGCGGGCGCATAGTGAAAACTTCATTCTACAAATCAGATATCCGATTTGGCACAAATCCATCTTCAAAAGGGTAGATTCTTGATTTTTCTTTGCTCTAATCAAATTTTCAATTAGATTTGTGTAATTTTAGTTGATTTTTTTCAAAATAGGGTTTTTGATAGATTTTTTATGAAAAATTTGAGTTTAGTATGGATTTTGATGAAAATTGAATGTTTGTAATGGATTTTGATTTAAAAATAGTGTTTTTTATGTATTTGGATTAAAAATTAGAGAATTTTATAGATTTTTGTTAAAAACTTGGGTTTTTGTTGGATTTTTTAAAAAAACTAGGGTATTTTTATAATATTTTCACTTATATTGTCTAATTATAATTAGATTAATTTTTTTTTAATTTTAATCAGGCATTATGGTTGCTGACAATGAAAATGCACAAATTCCAAATGCTCCACCACCTCCACAACCATCAATTGAAGAATTAATTTCTAAAAAATTGCAACAATTAAGGGGCATTTCTGAAGTTTATATGAGAGTCCCTCAATTATTTGAGATGTCAAACACAATGAAAGAAATAATTAAAAACATAGAAACCCTCTCCTCATAACATAATGCCTTTCATTCATGGCAAGAAGACATGAGAGAATATTATGCATGTGGATTGTCCTATGATGATGTGAAAGATCTCAGAATAACCAAAGACCAAATAGCCTCTTTATTTGTTAACCCCCGCATTGGTTTGCCAATTAATGTTAATAAAACAAAACTTTCTATAAAATGGTGCACTCATAGAGACGTTGTAGAAAATTTTTGGGATCGTTGGTGTATGGTTTTTTTGAAACCACCGAACAACAATTGCGATATACCATTTTACTTTATAAAAAAATTATATGTTGAGTTTGTGTTAGGGCATCATGTCAATTACTTTGACATTAAACCCTTCCAGGGCGTTGGTGGATGTATGCCCCAAGATAGACCAGGGGCAGTTAGAGTAATACCATGCCCATAAGTTCCCCTCCCTCACCTTCCTCTACCACCTTTAGTATACCATCTAGATATTATGCAGGATGTGGCCACACAGACTATCCACGATATTCACTCTTTGAGTGGTCTTTTGGTTTTGCATGCTTCTGTAGTAGCTCAGCCACATTCTGGTGATGTTTGTGATGGCTCGAGTGCTGTTGTATCATCCTCGTCAGGTCCACATATCTATGTACCACATACTTGCTCCATGTGCCGCCAAATATGCTTGGGTCCTCTTCTACAGCCTACAGAGCATCCCTTAGACACTTCTGATTATGACTTCCATGATGTGGACATTATAGATCAGATGTAGGGGAGTGGAGTACACCATACATAGTCCTCTCCTACTAGAGAGGGGGACATTGGAATAGTGATACAGGTAAAATTTAAGTTGTGAATTCATAACTTGCATTTGTTTTTAAATGAATATTAATAAGAGATAGTATAATGTACTAATATTTATTTACATGGTCTATTTAATAGTTGATGTCCGAGGAGGAGCTGATACAAGTGACGGATAGCACATTGAGGGCCATTTCATTTGGCCTCGACATGCACATAGTATATATTTTTTCACTCACTCATTTACATTTATTTATTATATACTTTCTTGTCATTTGAATTGTCATTAATGAAATTATATAATAACTTATATGTTTATCTTATTTTCCTCTTGTACAAAATACCTTGTGCGAGTGAGGTGCAGCCTTGTCCAGATTATGGAAGTGTAATGTTGGATAAGGGGAAGGTAATTGAAGTCAAATTTGATTGAATTAAGAATTTTAAGATCTTATATTGATTATACATACATTGACATAGATTGGTAGTTTCATATGTACTTGTCATTTTTATGTGTAGGAATTATGAGCTATACGTCCTTGTTGACAAGTGACACAATGCCCGAAGCAGTACATATTGGAACACTTGAAGGAGTAGGTGTTGAAGCACCTCAAGCAGGAGGTGCCAAAACACCTAAAGGAGATAAAGAGAAAGATCAACCTAAAGAATTATGTGTTCATTTTATTTTGTGTTTGGTATTTATATGTTCCTATTACTGACAATTGTATGCTAACTTGGATCACTTTTATGTTTTTGTTCCCCTATATAGATTGAAATTACAGAAGATGGTTTGGTCAGTTCTTTGAGAGGGGCATATTCTAGGACTCCTGATCCTTTAAAGAGACAGATATTTCAGGTAATCAAGATTACAATTTTAGAGTTCAATTATAATTTAATGTATATTGATTTTGATGTTAATTATTCTATTTTAAATTATATAGTATAACTAATCTCAATTGTGGTTTGACTTTTTCTTGCGTAGCTACCTTCAAAGGCAACAAGTGCTTCAAAGAGGCTCTGTTTTGATGATCCACCAGTAGTTTAGGATGAGATATACATTTTGGCATGTAAATTTTGAATAGATACCAAGATGGCATATGCCACATATTGTAAAATTTTGTTTGAGTTGGCATTGATGCCATTTTTGTATATGGACATACACTTGATTATTGGATAATTTGATATATAGAAGTTGACAATCGAAATTTAATTACCTCCTCATGTGCATAATTAAACTCTTTGAAATTTTAATCAAGTGAGCAATGGTTAAATATCTTGATGTACAATAGCATAAAAAGAATGGTTATATTATGTAGTTTATTCATATTGTTGATTACATCGCATTGCACATCTTTCAAACTCAAAGCATTACTTCACATTGCATAAGTAACAACTAGATGTTGATAGATGAAAAAATTTCAATTACAATATAGTTTTTACAAAGTCAACCCTAGCAGTTATGCAATTACTTCACATTACATAACTAATAATTAAAAATTTATTCATATTATTGATTACATTGCATTGCACATCTTTCAAACTCAAAGAATTACTTCACATTGCATAAGTAACAATTAGATGCTGATAGATGAAAATATTTCAATTATAGGCATGTTTCCCCCTCATTCCACACACTATGCAACCATTTACTTGCGGTGTAGGGGCCGAACAATGGAGAAAACATGTAAAAATAATATATATATGTAGCCTAGAAGCATGAATTAGTACCAATATTAATACATCACCATTGATTACCTTGAAGTAGAGATTTGAATCAACATCATTCTTCAAGAAGCCCAAACTAGACAGGTACCGATCAATCCTTTCATACCATGCACGAGGAGCCTGCTTAAGACCATACAAGGCCTTCTTTAGATTACACACATGTGACTCCTTCCCATGAACCTCAAAACCATTAGGTTGCTCGACGTAAACTTCTTCCTCAATCACGCCATTGAGAAAAGTTTTCTTCACATCCATTTGATGAATCTTCCATCCTCTTGATGTAGCAAGGGCAATGATAGTTCTGACAAAAGTGTAATGAGCAACAAGAGCAAATGTTTCTTCATAATCAACTCCCTCTTTCTGAGAAAACCATTGTTGATCAACCAAGTGTTGGTGTCAATGGGTACATTACTTGACAATGCTGAGCAAAAAAAAATTTCATTCTTCTGTGGAGAAACATCATCTACATCTGGAACGGAGGCTTGATGCTTAGGTCTATCTGAAAAATGTTGGGAAAAGTGACCAAACTTATCACACCTAAAGCATTGAATTTTTTCAATTCACAATGAAGGTCTGGACAATGAAGCTATTTTATTTGGGTTGCAGATCAAACAAAGTGAAAAAGGAGACAAGGGGTCAGAAGTTCTAATCTACTTCCTAAGAATTCAAGAGACAGTATTGACTTGGTGAAACAAAACCAAACTTTGTTTCACCATGCAGGAATCTCGCCAACTATGCAAAGCCATTGCAATCTTCAAGGAAATATGCTTATGGTTTTCATATCATGAATAAATACCTTCCAATCGAACAATATTTATCCAGACAGAAGTTAAGAATCCACAGAGTAAGCTTGGGCTAACTTTAGGAAAATTTTATTCAAAGTGTAATCTAATTCTAATCTATCTCCAATCTATGGTGGAAAAGTTATGCAACCATGCACACTATTTGAAAATAAAAGTGGTTCAAATCAAATCATGCATAAGAGTTTTTTATTATTAGAAATAGTCTATCACAACAATTCTATACACTGTCTCCACCCTTTACAAATGAGGAGCGAGCTCAATTTCACTTTAAGGCTGGCAGACTTCCTCTTTTCTCTTTCCATTTCAGACTTAACATGCTGAGGGGACTTCACTCATTCACTTTCCATGTTCATATTCTTCTAAGTGCGGACACTCATTATCCTCTTGAAGCGGATTTGGAAAGATTCCATATTTTATGCCATGTCACTCTTTGGTAAGCATGGACCTTGTCAAGTTTCATGGCCAAGACATGTGGTGGACTTCAATCATGTTTGACACATCCCTTTCTTTTGTACCCAAATACGCCGAATCACTCTGAGCTACATTGGACCGGCAATTTCCCTTAAGAGTCCAAAGTGCTAAAAGGAAACAATATTTGAAGGGCTATTTCTTAGAGACCGTGGGGCATATAGACACTCCGTTGGAGGCTACAGGATTGTGTTGCGACCATCTACGAAAACCTCTCTCGTTTTTTGCTATCTCAGAGGCATTTTTCTATGGTGATGACATTTCAGTGGAGGGAAAAGTTGCCAGATGCAAGCAGTGTAAAGTTGCAAAGTAGTGCAACTTTCATTCCGCAACTCGTACGACCAAACAGACTATTCCAACACATATGTATGGGTATTTTTATGCTAGGGATGGTCCTCTTTTGCACCCAAATATGCTGAATCACTTCGAGCTACATTGGATCGACGATTTCCCTTAAGAGTCCAAAGTGCTAAAAGGAATCAATATTTGAAGGGCTATTTCTTAGAGACCGTGGGGCATACAGACTCTCCATCGAAGGCTACAGGATTGTGTTGGGACCATCTACAAAAACTTCTCTCATTTTTTGCTATCTCAGAGGCATTTTCCTGTGGTGATGACTTTTCATAGGAGGGAAAAGTTGCCAGATGCAAGCAGTGTAAAGTTGCAAAGTGGTGCAACTTTCATTCCGCAACTCATACGACCAAAAATACTATTCCAACACATCTATATGGGTACGTTTATGCTAGGGATGGTCCTCTTTTGCACCCAAATACACTGAATCACTCTGAGCTACATTGGATTGGTGATTTCCCTTAAGAGTCCAAAGTGCTAAAAGGCAGCAATATTTGAAGGGCTATTTCTCGGAGACCGTGGGGCATACAAACTCTCCATCAAAGGCTACGGGGTCATGTTGGGACCATCTACAAAAACCTCTCTTGGTTTTTTCTATCTCGAAGGTGTTTTCCAGTGGTGATGACTTTTCAGTGGAGGGAAAAGTTGCCAGATGCAAGCAGTGTAAAGTTGCAAAGTGGTACAACTTTCATTCCGCAACTCATACGACCAAACCGACTATTCCAACACATCTGTATGGGTACATTTATGCTAGCGATGGTCCTCTTTTTCACCCAAATATTTCAAATCACTCCAAGCTACATTGGACCAATGATTTCCATTAAGAGTCCAAACTGCTAAAGGCAGCAATATTTGAAGGGCTATTTCTCGGAGACTGTGGGGCATACAAACTCTTCATCGGAAGCTACATGATCGTGTTGGGACCATCTAAAAAACCTCTTAGTTTTTTCTATCTCGGAGGCGTTTTCCAATGGTGATGACTTTTTAGTGGAGAGAAAAGTTGTCAGATGCAAGCAGTGTAAAGTTGCAAAGTGGTGCAACTTTCATTCCGCAACTCGTACGACCAAACATACTATTCCAACACATTCATATGGGTACGTTTATGCTAGGGATGGTCCTCTTTTGCACCCAAATACACCGAATCACTCTGAGCTACATTGGACCGACCATTTCCCTTAAGAGTCCAAAGTGTTAAAAGGCAGCAATATTTGAAGGGCTATTTCTCAGAGACCATGGGGCATACAAAATCTCCGTCAGAGGCGACGAGATCGTGTTGGGACCATCTACAAAAAATTCTCTCAGTTTTTTCTATCTCCAAGGTGTTTTCCTATGGTGATGACTTTTTAGTGGAGGGAAAAGTTGCTAGATGCAAGCAGTGTAAAGTTGCAAAGTGGTGCAACTTTCATTCCGCAACTCGTACGACCAAACAAACTGTTCCAACACATCCGTATGGGTACGTTTATGCTAGGGATGGTCCTATTTTTCACCCAAATATGCCGAATCACTCTGAGCTACATTGGATCAACAATTTCCCTTAAGAGTCCAAAGTACTAAAAGACAGCAATATTTGAAGGGCTATTTCTCGGAGGCGTGGGGTATCTGGACTCTGTCGAGCTCGGATCATGTTGGGACCATCTACAAAAACCTCTCTCGGTTTTTTCTATCTTAGAGGCATTTTCCTATGGTGATGACTTTTTAGTGGAGGGAAAAGTTGCCAGATGCAAGTAGTGTAAAGTTACAAAGTGGTGCAACTTTCATTCCGCAACTCGATACGACAACTATTCCAACATGTCCATATGGGTACGTTTACGCTAGGGATGGTCCTCTTTTGCACCCAAATATGCTGAATCACTCCGAGCTACATTGGATCAGTGATTTCCCTTAAGAGTCCAAAGTGCTAAAAGACAACAATATTTGAAGGGATATTTCTTGGAGACTATGGGGCATACAGACTCTCCGTTAGAGGCTACAGGATTGTGTTGGGACCATCTACAAAAACCTCTCTCATTTTTTTCTATCTCAGAGGTGTTTTCCTATGGTGATGACTTTTCAGTGGAGGGGAAAGTTGCCAAATGCAAGCAGTGTAAAGTTGCAAAGTGGTGCAACTTTCATTCCGCAACTCGTACGACCAAATGGACTATTCCAAAATGCTTGTATGGGTATATTTACACCAGGGATGATCCTATTGTAATTGTAAGTGCTAAAAGGTTGGATCAAGCTTGTGCAGGTTATAACAACGTCATCTTTAATTGTAATTGTCATCTTAAATAGTATTACAATATAATAATAATAATAAAACCATGTTCTAAAAAACTACCATCAAGGTGATAGGTTAAGTATGATAAAGAATCTAGTTTTATTCCTTATGTTGAGATCAACTCTTTTCACTATGTTTATGCCACATGCTATTATCATTCACACCTACAAACCTTATTATTGTGCAATCACAAGAGTTAAAGAGGTTTGAATAACATTATATCTTACAGTTTAAACTTCTTTCCCTCTAACTTTAGGAAGCCTTGGTAAATTTAATACCTTGACTAGATGACTAAGATACATATTATAACCTAATTTTTAATGATTTGTGTTTTCTAATACATTTAGATAGCATCAAGGGATATTCTATTATCAAATTAGTTGAAGAAATTAGTCCCATGTTTTATTGTTCTTTTAAAAGGACTACATATTTACATTCTTAATTTGGAGAAGACATTAGATATAATTTTGTTTTGCAACATACTCTCATATTAAGGGATTAAGATACAATATAAGGAGAACAAATGGATAAAACCTACAGGTTGTTTTATAACCTAAATGGAATTGTAAAAAATATTAGGCTAGGATCTAAAAGGATATTTTGAATGGGAAAATTCTTTAACTTTACATTACATAAAACACTATTTGTAGAGTATTGTGTACTCAACTATATTTATGGTATGGTTCTCTTTCTATACCTGGTATATGAGAAGAATTTATACAAGTATCTATTTAGGTCTCCAATAGAGTGGCAATACATGTCTAACATGTATGGTGCACTCTTCATGTGGAAAAGAGCATAATAGATGTCAAAGTTATATATTAACTTAATGAATGTAATTTATTATATATAAATAGGAGATATTACAAAACCTGGTTCAAACGAGCTTACCGGTAGGAAAGAACTAGGAAGAAAACCTCCGGTTGTAGCTCGATTAATTACAATAAGTTACTATGGAATTGTCTCAATACACAGTTATGCCCTTCTTACATTGTTTCACATTTCAAAATTGAAATTTTACAAAATTTTCCTATTGGAGGCATTCAGGGCACAGTCTTCCACAAGATTAGTATGTTCACATTCTAGACTAACAAGCACCTGTACAAACCATCAAGCTAGCAGTTAAAATACATACAATAGAAAAGATTCTTAGAATAAAAGATGCTTAGAATAACCAATCTATATTACTGTAATATTTTGCATACCTCTCCCAAAGGATCAAAGCTAGCTATTGTTGCAGCAGATCCATGATCAATCCTGCCAAAAATATCACAAATTTTTTTAAATGAGAAATCTATATTGTCACAATAGAAAACATGGTTAGACTAACAATTCAATATTAATCTAAACAACCTGAATGATGATGAATTGGTAATGCAAACTATAAAAATGATTAGAATAACCAATCTATATTACTGTAATCTTTCACATACCTCTTCGAAAGGATCGAAGTTGGCTATTGTAGCAGCAGGTCCATGATCAATCGTGCCAAAAATATCGCAAAATTTGTCAAATGAGAAATCTATATTGTCACAATAGAAAAGATGGTTAGACTAACAAATCTATATTAAATTATAATGAAATTAACCATAATTTGAACCTAAGCATTTTACCTTCCATTCTTGAAAATACTATTCAAGTGTTCCTGAAGGGTCATCCCTTTGCTTAAGAGTATCCAATATTGCTTCATGATTAGCATTACTAAGTGTCCATAGTTGTTTTGTCTTTGGTCTGGCATGATGCTTGAACAACATAACATTTGTTGCTATAACAAGGTGCGAATACATGAGAATGGTTTTGTGTTTCTCATAGTCTTCAAATGTAGGTATGCCATTCTTTCTAACCATATATGTTTGCAACCAAGTTCCTGCAACCACAACTGAACCTGTAGGAAACATGAACCCATCATCATCTTCCATCGGTTGTGTTAGCTTATGCTTTACTTGCACACATCGAGCCAACCAATGGTCTGATCTCTCTTCATTCCCTTGTGGTGCAACAACTGCAAAAACATGTCTTGGCTATAGCAGATCTAAAAGTTAGTGGTAATCAACTGAACTTTCCATTATGTCATTTCTCATGGATATTGTTTGAGATAATGGAGTTAGATACTATGGAACCCATGTATCCACCCACTCACTTGACTCACATTGATCCCACTCGCACTGAATACAACTCTATCAAAAATAAGCCAAATCTCATGTCCAAATGGTTCATGTGCTTGCATCTGAGCTTCAAAATGAATGCATCTTTGAAGAATATTTGATTGTATGAAAATCCAATCTGCCTCCCACTGTACTCTCCTCAACCAACCAAAAGAATCTACACACTGTTGAATCAAGTGTCCCTCCCTGTGACAATGTTGAACTACACCAATCAATAATAGAATGTGCATCACTAAATTTTTCTCCTAAAATCTTCAATTGCTCCTTAACTAGAGCTCTTTTTACACATGCACCTACTCCATCATGCTCCCCTTTCCCATTCCTAGCTTCAAAAAAACTCCAAATATGAGGTACAACCCTCTCTACATGCATTCTACTCAACCAATAAAACATACAAGCATTCTTGAATTGACCTGTGCAATTATCTGACCAAATGAGATGTCGGCCCATTGCTATATCATTCTCCTACAAGAACTCAAAAAAATTCTCAAAGCAATGTTGGACATGCTCAGATGAGTGAGATCTATCATCACTCATATAAAAATGATACTCTCTTATTATCTTTCGATCGTCCTTTGTACTATCAAGTGCATGTCTAAATGTTATGTGGAAAAATATAGCAATTTGAATGGAATTGTAATATTGAGATTGCACCTCGTTTTGTGGTTACAATGTGTATTTTTCTGCAAAATCAACCACTGATATAATAGTGCCAATCGGAAAAGAGTCCTTACACTTTCTAAATTGTTGATGCAACCACTGAGACCTATTATTATGCCTTGCATACTTTTAGAAGAGATTGTCCTTAAAATATGAAATAAAATCAGCAACACTGCATTCTTTTGAAACCAACTCACATCTAGAACCTTCACCTCCACTCTGCAAAGTATATTTGACTATCTCATATCTCTTTTTCTCAACAAGCTTCTTTCCAAATTCATGTTGGGAACCCTCATGAAAACATTGAACAAACTTTGACAAGCCACCACATTGTGAGCACTTTGCATTTAAACAATCATTTCTATAGAAAAAACAACCATCATCTCTAGAACATAAAAAATGATCTAACAAGTCCCTTGATGATTTCGGAAGATGCATTTGACCACACTCCTACAACATTTCATTAGTATGCAAAATAGAATGGATATAGCATAATAGTTCATGGTACATTGAAAACTCCACATGGTATTTGCAACAACAAGTATTACGAATTTTAAGAGGCATACAATAAAATGGCTTCAAACCTTCAAAAGTCCTTTGCGAGATTTCCATATTTGGATGTGTTTCAATAAATTTTTTGAACAACATTGTTTGGCTTGATTCCAAGAAATGTTTAGGATGTGGTGTATGGTCTTGATTTCCAATTCTTAACTTTAAAACATCCTTTGCATTGGGTGATACTCTAGAATGGTTCGTGTTGTATGAAAAGTCTTCTAGCCTACAATTGAATGGTTCGTGTTGACCTCTTGCCTTCAAAATTGTTTATAATGTTCTCATCGATTTCAATTAACCATTTAGGGGTTTTTGAAAGTCTTGAGTTTGGAATATGTCTTTCTTCCACACAAGGTTCTTCATTTCTCATGTAATTTCGTGAAACATAATTTACACTTAGTCCAATATTATGTTCAACATCTTCATTTCCAACATTTTCACCTTCAATTTGAATAATTTCATTCCCAATTTCAGCACCATATTCAACATCTTCAAATCCAACATTTTTACCTTAAACATTTTCATTATCAATTTCAATATTTTCATTTCCAATTTGAATATCATGTTCAACATCTTCAATTCCAACATTTTCAGCTTGAATATTTTGAGTATCAATTTTAACATTTTCATTCCCAATTTCAATATCATGTTCAACATTTTCACCTTCTACATATTCAATTTCCTCTTCACTAGAAAGACCAAAGGACTTAGATTCACCAATATTTAACATACCTTGTCTTCTCTTCCTATGACCTTCTTTATCTTTTTGTCTATATGCTTCAATTTGTTCTTTTGTAAGGTTTCTCTTACATTTATGCTTCCGGCGACTACTACTCCCCATTATACCTCATAAAAGATGTTGAAAAATCATAGTTTCTGACAAATTTGAGTGGAAGATGCTCCAAAAAGTTCATCTTTGTCCCTTCCTCTCTAAACCGTGTGTTTGTCACTTGCAAAGCCTGCAAAAAGAATGTAGGGTCCTTTGGAATGCAAAAAAGGGGCCATATGGGGTTTTCCTATGGCCCACAAATCGGATATCTAAAAAAAATCCGATATCTGATATGTAGAACTCTGAAAATAAAGAAATTTTTTAATGCTCCCCAACGGCACAATTTTAGTGTTTCAAATTAGATATCTAATTCAAATCGGATATCCAATTTTTGCATGCATAACTTTACAATAATTAGGTGGACGTTGGGCAAGAGAGAGAGAGAGAGTGAGAGGGAGAGAGAGACTTGAGAGGGGGAGAGGGGGTAGGAGGGAGAGACTTGAGAGAGAGAGGGGGGGAAGTGAGAGGGGAGGGGGGGAAGTGAGAGGGGAGGAGGGGGAAAAGGGGAGAGTGAGGGAGAGATAATTAGGAGGGGGAACATAGAGGGGAATAATGTGTGTGTGTGAGAGAGAGAGAGAGAGAGTTCACTAGGAGGGGGAGGGAGAGATAGAGATAGTTCATTAGGAGGGGGGAGGGAGAGAGAGAGAGAGAGACATATAGGAGTGAGTGAGAGGGAGAGAGAGACTTGAGAGAAAGACAGAGGAGGGAAGTGAGAGGGGAGGAGGGGAAGA
>VDFB02126323.1:0-35939 GCA_007258455.2 Sequoia sempervirens
AAATCCTTAGATCAAAGAATTGTAATGGACAAAAGCCTAAATTAAAATGATCGGTAGCAGTACCATACCAACTACAGGCACTGGCTCAGGAAACTCCACATCAATATCAGCTCCTGCAAGTCCATATACATATGGGCTACCTGGACGTGAATGCCTGTCACAACAGAAAACAATAATATATATAAAGAATTCTTAAACCTCAGGGTAGATATTCTAAATTTGAGATGGTCACTTTTGAAAATAAAACTTCCTAAAGAATGCACGCTGTTTAAAAAGGGATAAATTACACATTTATTTAGATAACATTGGCTTAAATATTTTGCATGAGTTAATGCTTAAACAACAGGCAATATGGGAGCTAAATGCAAAACAAAACACAGCAAAAAGAAAATAGACTAGCTAAAGTAAAAATGCTACTGAAGCAACCAAAAGATCGTGTAGAAAGAAACATTTAGGCCATCTGTTTCTCCTCCTTCTATTTAATGATCAAACATCTGTGATCTATCACTTTTTTTCCTCTCCATCCTGATGATAGATCATGATATATGATCCAAAACATCGATGTGAAAATTCTCACACAAGTGCATCCAGAAGCATTTGTGATTTCAAACATTTATTCATTTACTAGTGTACCATCATCATAATCCCAGCAATTCTTTCGTCTTCTTTTTGTTTTGTACGACACAGCTTGTGAATTGAACTGAAACCATGTCTTGTGTTAATTAATCTTTTCAGTTTTGATGAATGAATATTTGGGCACAGATCAGACAAGTGTTTGATATACCAAGAATAGTTTATTATGAGAAATCTGTTACACCTACTCTGTACTAGAAATATTTCCTCTACTTGAAATACCAGAATCATGATGGCCCTTTACAGTTTCTTGTCTCCAATGAATTCCAATTTAGTTTCACATTCTCCTTATTGTGTAACTTAGAAAGACTTAAGCCAATTTTTGGCATAACTTACCTGATCCTCACTTCTCATGTCTATTTGTTTTATTATTTCAATTACTGATTTATGTTCCTTGTAACAGGTTCCTCCACTGAATCCCTGTTCCTTGTAACAGGTTCTTCCACTGAATCCCTGTTCCTTGTAGCTATTCAGACACTAGGATAAATAAAGTCTCTAATCATATTTCAAATAGATCACAACAAATTCTGATAATTGATATGTAAGGATTGGAATTGGAAGTTACTATTTTAAGCATCACTTCCTCAGTTTCAAGAGTCACTAATAAAGTTGACTTCAGAATCACCTAATCAAGTTAGGATATTTTTAAGAAGTTTATATCAAAAGGTAGTTTTTGGGAAGGCTATCACTGGTGAAGGATATGAGTATCTGCAGCTTGGCCAAAGAGCTAGCCAAAAAAAAATAAGATCATTTACATGGCAAGGTGATAGAGAAAGCATTGTTCAGTCCAATATTTCCATAGTAGCAATAATATGCGGAAAAAAAAAACAATAAATCACAAGCAATTGCCTGTTGGCACTGTCAGTGATTCAATTCAGATCAGATAACCATTTATTCTGACTCAGCAATATAGTTTTTGAGACATATTAAATCACAATTTCCTGGAAAATATAAAACAATTTAATCAGTGGGCTTCATTTATCCTATGAAACAGTCATTTTTTCAGTCTGTCCCTCATTTTACAGTGCAGATTTGGAATTTAATTAAGTAGCATTACTCAAGAACGGGATTGACTATCATCAGATAGATTAGGGCACATTCATTCTCCAAATGCTTAGTGAATACACTTTTCATTGAGTCATGTTTATTCAAAACAAGGCCTGAAGTCTATGTTACCATGTTCTATAGGAACCCTGGCTGAACCCAAACCAGTCGAGACAGGGTTCTGAACTTGGTTTGGGTCCACCATAGGTTTGCCCAAGGTCATATTTGGGGGCATATCCTAGAAGAATCCAAAGGCCTAGGTCAAGCCCAAGGAGAATTTTCTTGGGACCCAAAAAATAAATGTAGAAAGGAAGAAAAAACCCTTTAACTAACAACTTTCCCTCACCTAAATCAAGGATGAGAAGCATGAGTCCTTAGTCTAAATCAATGTTACAAAACTCGCCTAGAATCGCCTAGACTCAACAAGTCCTAACGCGAGCCAGACTCGAGTACTCGCCAGACTCACCGAGTCTAGAGACTCGCCAATTCTAGGCAAGTCCCAAGCCTGAGACAAAACTGCAGCAAGAATAAAGGGAAAACAAAAAAAACACACACAAAGCCTTCAACTTAAGCTTTTTTGTTTTATATTTGTCTACTTCATGTTCTACCCATACCAAATTTTTCGCTTCATTAAGGCATTTTGCTTAAAAGAGTCTAAACCTTGCTTAAATGATGTCAAATTATAGTTTTTGGGCAAGTCAGAAATGGACTTTAGTCATTGTCGTATTAGAAACCCTAGTTTCCCCTATTCTCCGAATCTGACTGTCTTTCTGATCTTTTTGAAGGTTTTTGGTTTTTTTGCTTGTTTTTGTGTTTTTGATGCAATAAATGAAAAGGTACGATTTTGCAAATAATTGAAATAAATTCAATAAAAATTAAATAACTCTAATATTGATGGAAATAGAGTGCCAGTATATTTATTCTGATCTTTTGAAAGGGTTACAATAATACCCAGATGCATGCAAGCAAGAAAACAATGAAATAATATAGAGAACCTGGCAAAGTTGGCTGCAATAAATGACTGCTGTAACTGGTACGGCTGAGGTAATAGATGGCTTCCTCCCTCTGTCTGGTGCTCTGAATATGATCTCCAAATCTAGGCGCCTCCAGAGTTGCTAAGATATGACCTTAAGACAAGGTGTTTTCTCCAATACCAAGGACGGCTCCCTCTTTGATGGTACGGCCAGAAATCAGAATGGTACGGCCTGGTACAAGTACGGCTCAGGCAGAAACAGCAATTAATAAATATACGCCTCTTTCACAATCCTCCAGATCTCCAGAATATGGACGCCTCAATAGATGAATGCCTTCTAAATGAATAAACTCTCTGTAACTCCGTAAAATGATAACCTCTGAAGCTCTGTGATTCCTCCTGTATGAAGAAACCTCTGCTGCAATAAATCAAGTGGTATTCCACACCCTCTGAATTGCTTCCAGTGGAGATGGCTCGTTCCCCAAGGAATTAGAACTTGAAACCCTAAAGTCTCTTGCTCAGATCAATTTGATCAGTTCTCAAAATCAATAATCACATAATGGCTCAAAACCCAAGGCAAATCCTCTAATATCTTTGAAAGTCGATTTCCTTAAAAATAGGGTTTTATTAAAATATTGACTTTTAATTCTTTTATTATTTCAATAGTCTCGATAAAATATTTTAATATTGCTAAATATCCGGCAACATAGAATTGATGAGCACCTCGAGAGAATCACTTAAGTTATAATATAACATTATAACATAATTTATAATCATTAAATAATTAATATTTTAGTAATACAATTAAATATTAATATCTTCCCTGATTACTCATCCGATGAAACGTCGAGTCACGAAGGCGGCGAACAGTGATTACGAGTATTTTGCCAAAGCCATCTTGCTAAAAATAGCGAGGGTTATAGCTGCTTTTGCCGAGGAGCGGTAAAAATAGCAGATGCGCAAAAGTCTCCGATTGAGCCAAAATGAAAGACTACTGATCAATCTCTGCTAACTGAAGCTGAGCCAAGCTCCGAAGTGACCCTCTATCCAGTCTATCGGCCTACGAGGGTCGTGTGATAGACCAATCCTGTACTCCGAGAGATGTCACTGAGAAGGGGACATGACATCATGTCAGTCATCAGCAGTAGTTGAGCAACACCTGGAGCTCAGAACCAGAACTTGGGACTCAAAACGAGACATGTGATGATGGAGAAGCGCTTCACGACGAGATTATACTCCTACAAGGTCATTTCAGTGGCGAGAAAAGTGTTTACAGAGGTAAAATAGATGAAGATTTCAAGCAGGAAGTAGATCTGCGCCCCTATAGCCCAAGGGCGCCCTTCTTTTTGAAGGCCCGGATCTTGTTGCTTTTGCTTGTGAATTACGTCAATCTCTTAATTATTGACTATCAGACAAAGCTATCAAGCGTGGTCATCAGAGTTCGCGAAACTCGATGGTTAGTCCAAAAGGCTGAAGATGCGAAGAGATTATAATCACATACTTTGTTAAATGGTTTGGTTTTAAGCCTATAGCCAAAGAGCCATTCAATCTCGACCCCTCAAATGGGTAAATTCTTGAGATGTGGTCTTTAAGATCTTGCTAATCTAGTTTAAACTCCTGCTTGTGCTAATTTAAAGGTGCCTAGACATTACAGTGATCGTGTGAGGTTCTCTGGGTCACATACATCAGAGGGTGAATGTTGCAATACACACAGCCTTTGTGGGCCGAGGGGCACCTGTGCTAGGCCTATCAGGATGAGGTTTAGCATTATGAGTCTTCAAGACTTGATAGCAATTACTCCAACTATCCAAGCGAGCCTAGCCATCGACTACCAAGGTTTGGCAAAACACTAGGTAATGTGAAGGTCACGGTGTAGCTGAAAAGTGAAGACAGTCGAAAAAATGACCAGTATAGAAAATACACATCCCCTTGAAAAGGCGCCCTTCTTTTCGAGGTCTTAGAAGCAGTTTTCTTACTTCGTCGCCTCCAAAGACATCTCTTGCCAATTGATTCAGCTACGCAGAGAGACCGACGGTGCGTGAATTGGAGCACTCTAGCTCCTGGTGTCAGGGGTCAAAGTAGGGTATCCGAATGAAAGTTACATTGTTGTCAAAATGGTGATTGCGCCTTCACAGGCTAGGGGCGCCCTTGCTTTTGGGGTCCCTAATGCAGCTTTCAAGTATCTTACATATAGAAATTTGAAGCATAATTCTTCCAGTCACGCAATGAAACTATCATCCAGTCAGCAAGGTTCATCATTCACCGGTAATGGCAGTTCGAAGCGTCAGATGGCAAAACTGAAAAATGGCCAAGTATGGAGAACTTGCATCAATTTAATCAAAGGCACCTATTTTTTTTTGAGGTGTCAAACGTTGATTTTAGCAGTTGCAGCTCCCAGCAAACATTTCATCCTTGCTCTATAGGCTTCGCAATGGATATCTCGGCTCAATTACCGCTTCACTCAGTCACCCGGAAATTAGTGTTGAACATGGCCAACTGTAACTTTGCAGTCAGCTATAAAATAGGAAGTTAGCGAAAAATCTAATAACTTGTGCAAATGGACGCCTGGAGGGTCAAATAAAGACTTCTTGGAATCAGTGAAGTTTGTCGAGTGCATCCAGATGTTGTGCTTTTTTGCTAACTGAATTAAAATAATATTTAATATTTATTTTGCATGCTAAGGCATTAAATGGCGATTTTTCTCAATAATTAATTATTGTCGCCTTTTTAATGATGAAACTCAAATTCGCACGATAAAGCAAACTGAATATTTTATTATTATTTTAATCTCCTAAACTTCGAGTCAATGTTACTTGAACTGGAGGGGGTCCAATCAGATAATTCTTTTCACAGTCAGGGTTTTAAATCTTACAGTCATGCTTTTATGGTGCGAATTTGTTCTATTTATTCAAGCATGGCGTCATATTTCATTCACACAGCTTGAGCAAATTCGTAATTCTTCAAAGCAAAGGCGAATTTCCTTCAGAGTTGGGCGAATTTCTCATCAGCAATCATTGGCGAAGACATTAAAACACTTTCTTTGTAGGTACAAATCAGAATTATCAGTGAATTTCAAGACCAAAGTGACGATTTTGACATAAAAGAACATCAAAAATGTCTTTCTTCTTCTCAAATTCCTCTATTTCTCGTCTTAAATTCTCTCGCATGTTTGAAGAAAAGGCAAATTTTGACAAAACAAATCATCTAGGTTGATTTAGAATAGCTTCCTCGAGAAAACCCATGTGCTAGAATTTTTCAAGAAAATTTACTCCAAAGCATCAATTCTCGAGGCTCTAATTTTCTCAACTGAAAATTCCTTGCATGGTCGAGTAGAAGTCAAATTTTCACATTTCTGACATTCTGGGTTGTCTTGGAATCTTTTTTTGGACAAAACCCATATCTCAAAAAATTTCGTGAAAATTGCCCTTCGATAGGCTATTTTTAGCCTCAGCAGGGTATTTTTAGCTTTCCAAAAAAGTTGTTAGAATATAGCCGTGTTCACAGTCAACAGGCAAGTTTTTCAAAATGCAATACACTCAGCTCGAATTCAAGACCAAGTCAGTCTTGACTCATGACTTCATCAGGACAATTGATACGAATCTACAAAAGGTGCTTCCAGAAGCAGTCTTGGATCCTGTCAAGATAAGAGATTTGATACTTCAAAACATTCAACATTCTGGGTTGCTTGAGGCCACTTCCATACCTATCTCAGTTCATTGCGTAGAGTTTGTAATGTCTTGTGTTAAGCATTACAATTCTACTACTTGTGAGATACAGTCAATAGATGGACGAGTTATATGCAGTCTCAAACCCCTAGACATCGAAAGATGTTTTAGTATTCCTCAACACCCGAACAGTCTGGTCATTTCCATGGAGCAATGTGAGCGAGCATTCAATGCTGATATGGACAAGTGTCAAAGTAAAATGGCAGAGCGATGGTTAAAACAGAAAAAGAACAAGTTGCAGAGCAATGTGGGTCGTGGTGAATACAAGGATGAGTACTCGATTTTGATAAAACTTCTCAATCGCATCTCAGGTCATGCAGATGCAAACATGTTTCAACCCTGGATGTATTACATCATTGGTTGAATCATCTCTGGGCGAGAGCATTATGACTGAGCGTCCTTCATCAGTGACATTCTCCACGAGCAAATCACCGATTTTCTAGTTGCACACTAGTTTCACAAGTGTTCCTACCTCATATATTTGATCGCCTATCAGGGTCAATTTAGAGGGTTGAACAGGGTGGGCATACTTACTGTACAAAAAGTCTATCATTACTATGACCAACTTGAGTTCACGAAGGATGAACGACATTTCAAGCATGTGCAGGAGGCTTTCTTGACATACACAGTGAGGAACTTAGACCGGGAGTTGCATGTTCTTATCTCAGCGGTTGCTAGAGCAGCGATGGTTGATTGGGTGGACTGGTTCATTCAGTTCCCTACATACACTTACATCCACGTATATGGATACACAGGAAATCCAGCAATGCTTCCACACTATCGCCGGATAGGGCAGTCTTCATCAAGTTCTAAGGCAACTACACGATGTTCACCATCATTTGCGCCACAAGCGTAAACAAGCTGCCAACTTTCCCATGCAATTTGGAATCTATTGGTGCAAAACGGCAGTTGATGCTAAAGCTGCAGGACAAGAGTTAGAAAAGTTGTCTCAAGTACCTTGTCGATGCACACGCCTATGATGCTTGGGGTCATTATACAGCACGCCTTGGTGGTCGCCCATACCATAAACCTACAATGGAGGATTATTGGGTGAACTGCGAGGATGATTTTAAGGTGCACAGACGCAACTATGGCCGGTTCTCTCTCTCACAGATTTATGTTTTCTTGGCAGAAGATGTGGGAGGTTTATCAGATGATGAGGGAGATACACTTCCTCAGTTTTTCAGAGAGCAGGTTGATACACAACCACTGCCAATTGTTAATTGGTACGCCAAAGAGTATGCAACAATAAAGGAGAAGATGAGTAGAGTTATCCAAAACAGTATACTTTACCTCGCCAGTAAGAAGACCAGGAGGGCAGTCATGCCTAGAACAAAGTCGCCACCAGTGGATGCTTCACTACCTTCCTCATCTAAACCCAAACAAAAGAAAAGGAGTAACCCTCCTAAGAAGAGTCAAGCGACTAACAACTCAAAAGGGAAGGCACTTGCTACTGAGACACACATGGAGCCTATCAGAGAGCCAATTCAAAGTTTGCCAGAGCTTGAGGTACAGCCACACCTACCATCACCGACACCAGAGCAATCTCCGATTCCAATTCACATTGAATTGGACTTAGACTCACCACCTCGTAGTAATACCTCCACACGTTCACTCTCATCGAAGCCTCTCATTGCTAGTATAGATCCTTCCAGTGGGATTACTCGAGGCTCGTCTTGGCTTGAGAGTCAACTGAGAAGGAAGACGAGGCAGCCATAGTATGTACTTGATCATTCAGATTTTGATCATGCATACCAGGATGCACCAGACAAGAGGATCAAGAAACAGGTCCATGTGGAGAGGAATGCTGATATGGAGATCGTCATAGAGACAACCATACCTCCAGAGGGGAAGAGTCTGAACAAGATTGAAGCTCAGGACTTTGGGGTGATCACAGTCAACCTTGGTCGAAGCACCCGCCAGACACAAATTGATCTCCTACAAGTTGCAACAGACAGCGCAAGGGATAGAATAATAAAAGATGGAGAAGACAAGGAAGCCCTCAAGGCTGAAATCCGACAACTTCGCCAATACATTTCTAGCCTTGTACACAGAACGGAAGATGTCACCAGCACACTCCCACCGATGCTAGAGCCATCAGCAAAACAAGGCCAGCTTAGTCACCTGGTTGCATACGGCAAGCGTTTGGAGGATTGGGAGGAGTTTGTTACTAGAGGCCGCTTTGTGCTTGCAAATTTATACCAATTACGGTACAATGCACGCGAACTTCGTCTACGTCTCCAAGATGAGGAGAGACACATGGCAATGGACAGACCTCGAGATGAGATTATGATTGCTCACCTAAGTGTGGCATATGAATCAGTCACAGATACAGAAGATAAAGAGGCTATCTATGCTTGGAAGACACAGTTGGTATTCAAGGCGAAGATAGAGGAGACTATGGCATCAGAGTTGGCTGAGAGTAGAGAGCATGTTACTAGTGCACTCCGGTATGTGAGAACTCTTGTGTCTCGCATACCATGTCGGTATCAGGTTGAGGGTGGTGTGTATGTTGAGCTTGCTGACATACAGTCAGAGCTCCACGTACTCATTCATAGTATTTTCAGTGGGGAGACCGTTGGTTGTAAGATGAATCAGCTTACAGTCATGTCAACGTTGTTTGATGAGGTAGTCAAGAGCAAAGGTGAACTTTAGTGCCAGATCACAACTAGTGAGGACATGTTGCACAGACATAGTATACTTCAGCAGAGTATCAGTGCTCCAGACAGTGATGCAGTCAACAACCTCGTGGAGGGGTTGGTTGCTCAAGATCACAGCCAATAGATTTCAATTCCCACCTTTTAGGATAGATATCAGACACAACAGTTAACTCGATGCTTCTTTCCGAGTTAACTCGTTGTTACACATCTCACGCATGTCTATCTTGGAATTATCTATGTACACTCAGAGTTACATTTAGGGTTTTCGTTAACTGATGGTAGTGTTCCAATTAACCTGCTTTCAATAAGGACATGCATGCTTGCACATTGTCCATTTTTAGATTAGATGTACCGGTTAACTGATGGTAGCTTCCCAGTTAACTGTATAGTTTGCTTTATTAGGGTTTAGCAATAAATCTTGCATGCATTGCAAGACTGTAGTTGACTCAAGCGATTTTAGGGTTCCCTACACCTTTCGATGTCTATAAATAAGAGTTTTTGCTCATTTGTAAATAACTTTTGCACGAGAGAGTAATATATGTTGTGCCCACCTTGCCTATAATATTGCTTATTCTATATCTATTCACGAGTATTTATTATGATGATGAATTGTTATGCCACTTGGGTTTCATGCAATTATTATGGTGAATGCTTATCTTAGTTAGATATAGTGGCTAGTTCGATCGTAAATTGTATGCGTGTTTCGTCTCTGCAATTTACTATCCTAGTTGGCTATCCTTTGTGTTGTGTTTCTAATAAGCCTATTCAGATTGAGCAAATAGTTGTGCCCACCTTGCCTTCACGTTGTGAATCTGTACCCGGTTTATCGTAAGCTCATTCCTCTCCGTTTCCTCATGCTTTGATTTCTTGAGGGGATTGGATAGTATAAGTTAATTAGTTTTGAGTTGTAGTTAAGATTTACGAAACCAGAAAATTTTGGCTGCAATGCAAAGTTTCTCGCAAACCTTGTGCCTCTTCGGTTGAGACAAAAAGAGGAATTAGTTTAGTTTATTTCTGCTCAAGCCCTTGTTATCCCTAATGATGAAGAACCTCTGGAGTTGAATCTACTCGACGGGGCTGCTAACTCCATGTTCCGTGCTTTCTTCATCACCTCCTGTAATGATGGAGGATCAAAGGCTTTGATCCAGCCTCTCAGTGGCTCTGTCAAACCCTCCATGAAGAGTACTACCAATCTCCTCTCTGATATGTCGGAACCATGACGGATAGCCTCTGAAAGTCACTGATATAAGTCTCTAGACTGCCACTCTGCCTCAACTGTGCCAAATCTCTGAAGTAGGTTTCCGGATCCTTCCTATCAAACCTCTCAACCAATCTGTCTACGAACTCCTGGTATGAAGTGATCCTGTCATGATGTAACGTCACCATGCCGTGGTGCCACCAATCATAGGCAACTCCCTCGAGGTGCAGTGTAGCATATCTAATAGCGTCTCTCTCAGCCATTGGACGCAAAGTGAGGAATGTATCAAGCTTGCTAATCCAAGCTTGGGCTGTCATCTTCCCACTACCATCGAACATCACCAGATTCAGCCTGTTTGTTGCATGTTTCAAATCATTGTTCTGGTATCTGGGTCTCCAATCCTGACGACCTCTCTGATGCTCTCGTCTCTGAGTGACAAAACGGTCGAAAGAAAGCCTTTCTCTGACTGCAGGAGGTATCAACTCCCATTCCTCGTTCGCTGCCATAAGCGAATCAGCGAACAACTCCTCATGATCCTCATCTGGTATAGCCTCATCGGGCTCCTGTCTCGTGAACGTAGGCCTAGTAGGCCTATCTGCTGTCCGTGACACTGTCCTAGGAGCTCTCCGTGACTCTGCATCACTCCTGTCATCGTCACGATGTGGTGACGGTCTCCTCGAGCTACCCAATCTCTGCAGTGCTACTGCTACCTGCTGTAATACATCATCGGAACGACATTGTCCCACGAAGATCTCGAAAGTGCAAGCAAGACCTCCTCGATCGTCCCCTGTTATTCCTGGATCTCTGCTCGCCTATTTGTTCTGTCATTCTGTCAGCCATGATTTCGCTGCCTGCTCAAACTGCGTTGCCTTTCAATCAAGGCATCTGCGCAGTATAGTACTTGTATGTATCAAATTCCTCTGGTGATCCGACGGCTAAACCCTCAGGATGGCAGGATTTAGCTCGATACCAATCGTAAAAACCCTAGTTTCCCCTATTCTCCGAATCTGATTGTCTTTCTGATCTTTTTGAAGGTTTTTGGTTTTTTGCTTGTTTTTGTGTTTTTGATGCAATAAATGAAAAGGTACGATTTTGCAAATAATTGAAATAAATTCAATAAAAATTTAATAACTCTGATATTGATGGGAAATGGATGCCAGTGCTCTTTATTACTTCTTTCAGAATGATTACAAAAATACCCAGTTACATGCAAAGATAAAAAGGCAATGATTTTATTAAAAACCTGATTTTTCTGTAGCTGCAATTAATGAAGGCTGAGAATGGTACGGCTGCAAAGATGAAGCCCTTTCTCCCCTGCCAGTCGCCAGACAAAGGTTCTCTGAATATTTGCGCCCCTCAAGGTAAAGTCGGAAGATGGAAACTGAAGGCGTTTTTCCTCTGGAGACAAAGTACGGCTCTCTTCAACAGTACGGCCAAGTACAACAGTACGGCCTGTCTAAAACAGCAGCAATAAATAAGAAGTCCTTCCTTCTGTCTTCAATGCCAAATCTCTGATGATATGATGCGCCTATGTGAAAGAATGTATTCTGAATAAATGGATATGCTGAAGCTCTGTAAAAATAAATGATCTCTGAAGCTCTGTGATTTCCTCTGCCTGAAGAAACCTCTGCTGCAATAAATCAAGTGTTATTTCACACTCTCTGAATTGCTTCCAGTGGAGATGGCTCGTTCCCCAAGGAATTCGAACTTGAAACCCTAAAGTCTCTTGCTCAGATCAATTTGATCAGTTTCTCAAAATCAATAATCACATAATAGCTCAAAACCCAAGGCAAATCCTCTAATATGCTGAAAAGTGCGATTTCCTCAATAATAGGGTTTTAATAAAAATTTGACTTTTTAATTCTTTTAATTTTCCATAGTCTCCAGCCAAAATATTTTAATATAATTTAAATGTCAATTTTGGCCCCCTCTGATGATGGGCGCACCCCTCAAGAAGAATCACTTAAGTTATAATTTAATATTATAACTTTATATTATAATCATCAATAATTAATATTTAATTAATATAATTAAATATTAATATCTTCCCCGTTACTCATCCGATGACTGATCCGTCTGAAGCTGACGAACTCTGAAGTGATTCCGAATCTGCCAAAGCCATACGCTAAAAATAGCAGGGGTCCCATGCTGCTGCCGGAGGCTGCTAAAATAGCAATTCTCCAAAAAGTCTCCGACGAGCCCAAACGAAAGACTCCGATCAAACTCGCTAACTAAAGCCGAAATAAGCTCAGTGACCTCTATCCAGCCTATGCCTACGAGGGTGGTAGGATAGCCAATCCCCTCAGAGATGTCAGCAGAAAGGGACATACGATTTTTGCACAACTCTCAAATTTGAAGATGGAGAAACATGAACCGATGAGAGAATTTGTAGCAAGGTTTAACCGCCTGGTTAGACATCTTTCTCACACTTTAAATCCATCTAACGAAATTCTGATGAGTTCCTTCATCAATGCATTGTCGTATGAAATTGTCTTTTTCTTGAAGATAAGTGAAGATAGTCTACAGCTCCTTCAAGAAGAAGCAATCAAGCTAGAAGACAATATGATTACTATGGGCAAGATGAAGGATGATTCGATCAGACCGCTCATGCAAGCGTCGACTGATCCGTTGCTACAAAAGGTAGCAAATGAGGTGACTATACTGAAGAGACAGTCACCCCCTCAAGGGCAACCAGCCTTGCCCACACCACCGTCAGTTCAACCACAACAACAGTACCAGCCAAGAAGAAACAACATCCAGCCATATAATAACTACAAGTCAAAGTTTCCGCAAGGACAACCGAGACAAAACAATGAAGCTGAGAAGGCCACACTCTTTTGCACTTTCCATGATTCTGTTGAACACACCGACACAACATGCCTAGAGAACCAAAGAATGAATCAGCTCATGGGATTTGTCGATTCAGCTCCTAGTTTAAGTTTCGTACCTTCAAGTTCAAACGTTGTCTCTTCACAGACGGACGACTTTGATGGCAACTCTGCAACGGGGTATTTTGATCGAGAACCCGTAAATGAAGAACAAGAAGAAGAATACGGCCACTTTTCTCTCGTGGTTAATCATGAGAATATCACCTCACCTGTGTTCACACATGCGCAACATTTCAAAGCACAGAAGGAAGAAGAGAAGCGGAACTCCAATGCAAAAGGAAAGGAAGTAGCTTCTACTTACAATCCTAAGATTTCACAAGAAAACATTGTGCCAACTGCTCCAGATTCATCTTCAGCAAGTTTTGACATCGTGTCTTCTATGATGAAGACGAAGGTGCAAATCTCTCAACTGGAGTATCTACAAGATCATCCAGAGCAGCTGGATAGAATCTTGAAGGTTGTGAAAAAGAAGGTTGTTGTCCAGCCATTACTACAGTCCTTTGTACCTGCAAAAGAGAAGCCAAAACCATTCTACATATCTTTCTATATAGGAGGTTTCAAATTGAGCACTTGTATAATTGATAGTGGTGCTTCTGATAATGTTATGCCTCTACAAATTATGAATGCGTTGGGACTTTTGTGCACTCCTACTCAAGAAAAGTGTTACTCACTTGAGTCCAAGCCAGTGTCGTTAGTCAATCAACTTAAAGATGCACAAGTAAGGCTAGCATCATGTCCTGAGAAGAAGATCATGATGACCATCTTGGTGGCTGATATTCCTACCAGCTATGGGATGCTACTTAGCAGAAGTTTTTGTAAAGATCTCGAAGGAGAAATTCAAATGGATTGGTCGTTCACGACAATTCCCTTTTAGAAGGTCACATTCAAGTTGGAGCCTAAAATGAAGTCAAAGTTTACGGTGGTAAAGTCCCAAGACCCACATGCTCAAGTGTTGTATCAAGACACAGGTCCAGGCACATATGCCATGGTGTCAGAAGTAACTGAAGATTTTCAAAATTTTGCACTTTCCACAACTTTGTCAAACGAAGAATCTAAAATGTCGACAATGCAGTTTGACGGCAGTTGCTGGACATCAGGCTCAGGAGTGGGAGTAGCGATTATTTCTCCCGAAGATCGTCTATATCCTTTCGCATATAGGTTGCAATTTGAATGCACCAATAACACTGTTGAATATGAGGCGCTTTTGTTAGGTCTCAAGAACGCGAAGGATATAGGGATCAAACTGCTTGAAGGAGATGCAGAGTTGATTGTTAAACAGGTCAGAGATCAATTTCATGTGAGAAAGAATCGCCTTCAATTCTATAGGCAGAGGGTGTGGAATCCAATCTACTGGTTTGATGCATTTGATATCCAATGCATTCCAAGAACAGACAATAGCAAAGTTGATGCTCTTGTAGTTGCAGCTGCTCTTTTCATGCCAAACTCTCACTTTCATCAAAATTCATTTGCTATTGAGATGATTTACAAGGCAGCTATACCTAATAACTCAGACAATTGGCAAGTCTTCGATGACGATGATGATATTGAAGATTTTCTCATCATGGGAGATAATTATAAAGAATTGTTCTTTGAAGGAAGTTCAACTCCTTTCAAAGAGTCAATTGCTGAAGACTCTGAAGTTACAGAATCCAACATTATACAATTGAAAGGAAATCAGATTCCTAAGGGTTTTGTATCTTTAGAGGATATTTTTGACAGGCATGATCGTTACATCCAAGATTAGAAGAGATCGAGTGTTAATACTTCATCAGAATACAATAAAGTCAACATAGGCACTGAAGACAAACCTCAATTTGTAAATTTAGGCAAGTGTTGTACTACAGAAGAGACTGAGAGGTTTATCGCCTTGTTCAAGCAGTACAAGGATGTTTTTGCCTGGTCATATGAAGACCTGAAAGTCTTCACACCCATAGAATTGTCTCACACAATTCCACTGAAGTTTGATGTTAACCCTTTCAGACAAAAACAAAGACATTACAATCCGCGAATTCAAAGCACTATCTACGCGGAAATTCAAAAAATGGTGGACTCCAGGATAATATTTCCTATTCATCACTCCACCTAGGTGTCCAATATAGTTCCTGTACGAAAAAAGAATGGTGAAATCAGGATTTCTGTTGATTTCAGGAACTTAAATCAATCATCCTTAAAGGATAACTATCCCCTACCAATCATGGAGCATACATTGCAGACAGTCACCAGATTGGAGATGCTATCACTTCTTGATGGCTTTCCGGTTACAATCAGATTGCAGTGGCAGAGCAGGATCAGATTAAGACAACTTTCACCACGCCGTGGGGGACGTTTGCTTATAAAAGGATGCTTTTACCTTAATGACTTAACCATTTACTCAAATAAACGAGATGATCACTTTTCACATCTCATGGAAATGTTCAAAAGATGAAAATATCACAAGATATCTTTGAATCCAAAAAAGACCATCTTTGCGGTAATGGAGGGCAAGTTACTTGGCCACATCGTTTCCAAAGAGGGGACCAGAATAGATCCGAATCGGGTGGATTCAATCAGAAACCTATCTCTTCCTACAAGCAAAACACAGGTACACTCCTTTTTCGGAAAAGTTAACTTTATCTGAAGATTTGTACCTGATTTCTCAGATTTGACAAAGGAGATTTCAGCAATGATGAAGAAGACATCTACTTTTGTGTGGACAGAAGAAGGCAAACAGGCCTTTATTAAGATCAAAGAAGCTATTGCTAACGCACCAATGTTGGTTCGGCCAGACTTTCAGAAGGATTTTATCCTCTATTGTTATGCGTCGAAACACTCACTATCTGCTATTTTAACACAGAAGCTCAACGAAGAAGGAGAATCTTTGATTGCTTTCATGAGTTCTAATTTTAAGGATGTTGAGATGCGTTATTCTCAGATTCAAAAGAACGCGTATTCTGTCGTCAAAGCTGTCAAGAATTTCAGGTTCTATCTTTTGAATTCTCATACAACGGTGTATGTCACTGACCCAGCAGTTAAAAGTGTGCTAACTCAATAGGAGATGGGCACGAAGAGAGGGAACTGGATTGCAAAGGTTCAAGAATATGATCTAGAAATCAAGCTGACCAAACTCGTTCGCGGGCAAGGTCTTTGTCGATTATTGACAGAGGATGGAGATCGTAAGCTTCGGGCAATGGTGGAGTTGATCCTAAACAACAAATTGAAGAGGACCTTCCTTTGGTCCTATTTGTTGATTCTGCAGAGGAATGGTACACACCCTTGTGGTATTATTCAACATATGGAGAATGTCCACATCACATGGACAAACAGCAGAAGAGAACAGTGAAGTTGAAAGCACAGAACTTCATGCTTATTAATAATGTTTTGTACAAGCGTGGCCTTGACGAAACTTTCCTTTTATGCGTCGGTAGAGACCAGCAATAGAGATTGTTGGAAGCTTTTCACAGTCAAGCATGTGGAGGACACTTTTCATCAAGGGTCACTGCATTCAAAATCTTGCGAGCACAGTTTTATTGGCCAACTATGTTCCGCAACACATATGAATGGGTGTATAAATGTCAGTTATGTCAACAATTTGCAGGCAAAGTCAGATTGGCAGCCACTCCACTCAAGCCAGTTATCATTGATGCTCCATTTCAGCAATGGGGTATTGATTTTGTAGGTCCTATCAACCCGAGTTCCAATAAGGGGCATGTTTATGTCCTCAAAGAAACAGATTATTTCACAAAGTGGGTTGAAGTAGTTCCTACTAAACGAGCTACTTCCAAAGTGGTTTGCAACTTTCTAAAGGAGAATATCATTTCTCACTTTGGAGTGCCTTGGAAAATTGTGGCTGCTAATGTAACATGCTTCTCTGCTTCTCGACATTGGACATGATTAGTATGGTCAAGATTACCAAAATTGCTAAGTTACCGATTTGGGGGTCTAAACTATCGGATACTAGTTGTAATAAGCCAAGTACTAATAATAAACTAGGATATGACAATCTATTGAAATAAGCCAAGTACCAATGATACTGATAACAACCAAAATATGACAATTACCGAATTTGGAACATGCCAAGCAATGATAGGAAACCAAACAATGATGTATTGAAGCTCGTACCCACAGAAAACAATAACAGAATTCCAGAATGATAATGACTTAGTATTAAAATTGGATCCCTTGTTACATATGAATGATCATTTAGCAGAGCACACATGAACGGCTATGCACAAACAATAATTAGAAAGGATCCCTGCTCTCCCAGTGTGCCATATTATAGTAGAATGATCACAATTTACATACAATCTGCTCTAGAAGCCAACATGAATGCACTACGATGTCCAAACTATCACGCTGAAGGGTTGAAAGATGCCTTCATCGCTACCAGGTGCCCAAATTAGGTTTGTCGAGCTCACATGGATTGATCAAGTTGGCAGTTGAGCGATTCGGACCTATGAGGAGTTGGGGTGTCATCAATATAGGAAGTTCGCACGATAGTCGCGCCCTTACAATGGCACGAATGGATGGAGTTCCCATCCAGGTGTCTTGTATGACCATGAAAGGGGGTGCGACAGATCCTACGTGATGAGTCAATTTGTGTCCGCAAAGTCACACAATCTAGGAGTACCGCAAAGATGTGAAAGGTTGTGGCCAGAGCCTATGGCTTGGCCACCAACGGTTAAACGCCTCTTCGCCCAACCAATGAATTTGAACTGTATGTGAATTCCAGGATAATAGACTCCAATCGCCAACCTGAGACAAGTGATATTGTGAATTAGATAAGTGCAGAATTTGGCACAAGATCATAAACTCTAGGCAAGCTTTTCGTCCTACTTGAAGGTGATCAAGCAAAGATTTTTGCCTCTACTAATCAGATCGTTATGATTCCATTCCAAAGCATGATTCCACAATGCAAAAGATCCCACATAAATACAATGCCAACCAAAGGGGTCAGCCAAACAAGATTAAATTGAAATATTATTCTTTAGCGCCAACTCAAAAGGGTCGGCTAGATCACATATTAAATTTAAATGTTACTTATTAATAAATTAAATTTTATTATTATCTACTATTAAAATAGTGTTTAAAAACACTTTTAATTATTTCCCTCCAAATTCAATTTGAAAAGTTCAGGACATGACACTAGTCCAGTCAAGCCTGGGTCCAGACAGGGTCCAACTCACAGTTTGTGGATCTAGTCCTGACAGACCCATGAAGGACCCGGTTCGAACCCGAGAGAATTTCACGCCCAACTACGAAAAAGTGCTTTTTTTTGCAATTTTTTAATATTTTTTTGACTTTCTTATTGACTTTTAAACATTAAAAAATGCCTTCAACCCTAATTCATGCCTCCTAAAACATCTAATAGGCAAAAACATACTCATTTATCAATTTGTGAATGAAAAACAAAACTTTTTACCTCCTTTCCTAAGCTTTTTCTCTTGCTTGCACAAGCACAAAAAGAGTTGAAGATTGATCATTGATCATTTGAAGTTGGTTGTTGTGCTATTCCTAAGCACTTGCAAGTGTTCCTTCATTGCCAAGAAGATCGTAGAGGAAGATTTCTTCAAAAGACGTAGGTTTTTTTAAGTCTTTTGGTTTTTATTTCTACTTTTTTTTTTTACAAATGAACTCTTTTGTTTTGTTTTTAAGTTTTTGTTTTGTTTTCGTTCTTCTAGGCGTCTACAATACATTTCAATTTTTTGAAATGAATTAAGTTATTTACTTTCAATACTTTGAAATTTTGAATAAATGGAATGTGTTGTGCCTTAGGTATTACAATGGCAACTGGTGCTAGCTCCTCAAACCAATCTCGTTTCAAAACAAACCTAAACTCTCCCCTTTGGAAATATATTGAAATGGTTCAACAACTTCCAGGTGGTAGAGGATATGTTTGGATTTGTAGTCATTGCAAAGTTAAATATTCAAGCTCATACAGTCAAGTGAAAGGGCACTTGTGCAAGATCCTTGGACTAGGCATCAAATCTTGTCCACGTGCAAATAAAAAGGACATTCCAGAAGCCCATGTATTGGCATATATTGAAGAGCGAGAAAGAGAAAACCAAGCAGTAGGCAGTAAATCAAGACATCCTTTGATCAAGAAAGGATCTCGAGGGATGAAGCCCCCTACACCACCTTCTCATTTTCCACCTACAGAAGGCCATCCATTTATGTCCATACCTCAAGAGAAAACCGTGCCCTCTACAAATAAAATTTCAAAAGAACCGTTGGCAATGACATTTCAGAATGAGGTTAGAGAGATTGTCGATCAAGACATAGCAAGATGTGTCTATGCCAATGGATTGGCATTCAACATTGTTCACTCACCATATTGGCAAAACATGGTGAAATCTATTAATGAGACTCCAAAGGGGTATAAGGGCCCAGGTTTTGAGAAGGTGTGTAGCACCTTATTAGATAAAGAGGTGAAATATGTAGAGGACTCTTTGAAGCGCATAAGGGATTCATGGATCGGAATAGGGGTGACCATCATTTCTGATGGATGGAAAGATGCAAAAAATCGCCCATTGATCAATTTTATTGCAATGTCCCCTAAAGGGGCAATGTTTTTGAGAGCAATGGATTGTGAAGGAGAGGTGAAGGATGGTGCATTTATTGCTAACATCCTTTGTCAAGCTAATGATGAAGTGGGCCCTCAAAATGTTGTGCAAGTTCTAACAGACAATGCAAAAAATTGTAGGGCTGTTGGGTTATTTGCTGAGGAGAGGTATTCACACATTTTTTGGACACCTTGTGTTGTCCACTCCCTCAACCTAATGCTACAAAAAATTGGAAACAAAATTGAGTGGATCAAACAGGTGTATGCTAAGGCCAAAAACATCTAAATGTTCGTCACACACCACCATATGTTACAAGGCATATTTAGATCCTTCTTAAAATTGGAGTTGTTGAAGGTAAGTTAAATAATAAACATGTTTCACTTTAGTAATATTTTTAATTTTAAATATTAATTTTTGTAAACTTAAATTTTATTTTATTTTGATTTTCAAACAAGTTGCTAAGACCCATTTTGCCTCCAACACAATTGTGTTGAGACAACTTGTGAAGCACTCTCTAATATGGTCATCAGCCCTAATTGGTTTGTATGGAGGCAATCTAGCACTGAAAGGGCAACTAAGGTTAAGCAAATGATCCTAGATGACAGTTGATGGGATCGTGTTGAGTATCTCCTCAGTTTCACTAAGCCCATATTGAGCATGATCCGTTATACTGACATGGATAGAACTAGTTTGGGTGAAGTATATGATGGCATCAACTCAATGATTGAGAAGATGAAAAACATCATCAATGCAAAAGAGGAAGATCCTAAAGAAAAGTTTTTCAAAGAGCTACACCAAATCATTGTAGAGAGATGGAACAAAATGAGCAATCTGTTGCATCTTCTTGATTTTGCATTGAGTCCCAAATACTATAGTGTTGAGCTACTTTTTGTGACATCAAGAGTTGCCCCATATAGAGATGTTGAAGTGGCTCAAGGGGATCATGACCGACGTGATCTAGTGAGGGTTAAGTTCACGGGTTTTGCATGCTCTAGCGATTATGGTCTTGATGCTCTTCGAGACAAGCACAAGGTGGATGCTCATAGTTAGTGGTACTTCCATGGCCAAGAATACATGTACCTACAACCTCTTGCAATAAAAGTTTTATCCCAAGTAAGTTTTATAATCAAAATCTTTTATCTTTTAAATTTAAGTCTTCTATTTTGTAATTTTATTTTTTATTTATATTTTAATTAATTAAATTTTGTAACTCTTAACTATTTAATTTGGTCTTAATAGGTTGCTAGTTCATCTTCTTTTGAGAGGAATTGGAGCACATACTCCATCCACTCAATCAAGCGCAATAGACTACATTCAAAAAAGGCAAAGGACTTGATGTATGTGCATTCAAACTTGCGCCTCATTACACACAAAAAAAGTTCCTACAAAGAAGGAGACACAAGGAAATGGGATATCGAGCAAAAGCGTCTTGACTTGGATGCTTCCACAAGCCACTTAGCTGCACTTGATATTAATGATGACTATGAGCTTGAGGTAGCTAGTGAGCATGAGAGTGCTAGCGAAAGTGCTAGTGGTAGTGCTTGTGTGAGTGCCTCTAATGCTATTTGTGGTTCTTCTAATTTACCACAACATGCATCATCAAATATGGATGTTGATGATGATATTTTTGATGTCCCATATAATATTTGATCAATGATCAATGATGGCTGATTGTAAACACTTGACATTATTATGTTTGAACTTTAATCTATATCATGACATTCAAGTATCACTAATATTTTATTATTTGACTATGAAAGTGGTGGTGTATTTTTGCTATGTTATTTGACTATTAATATGGTGGTGTATTTTGAACTTAATTACTGCTGCAAATATGTATATATTTCTGATTTTTATATGTTTTTGTATTAATGAACCCAACCCCAAAAAAAATTGCCCGAATCGAACCCGAACCGATAACTTAGAAAAACTGTAGTGTTGTCCGATTTCAATTCCGACACATGATAGGGCAATTCGAATGAAACAATTGTTTGGATCAATCTATGAGGTTTGGCAACAAATCCTCTGGAAGCAAATGATTGAAGACATTTGTGAATTAATGGTGAAGATTTCGTGGTCATAGCATGCATCATTTGGGAGATATTAAAACTTTTTGTTTGAGCCCATTGGTTTACAAAAAGTTTAATATCTTGAAATCCTTGAAGGCTGGAGCAAAACCCTTCTGCATGGGGCCATGGGACATCAATCCAAGCCTACTCACCAATTCTCGCAAAAATCGAAGAACTTTCAATTTTTTGCCTATTGACATCTAACTTCGTCAATTGGCATAATTCAACGAATGAAATCTTCTCCAATCATTTAGACGATTATTTGAGGTGTGACTTTTGGTCTCTAACCAAGTCAAAAAAATTCCTTTTGAATTAATGCCTTTGTTTATGGAGACCAACGGCATTCATATGCTCATTCGCATTCCTTTTGGAATACAGAAGCCACAAGGTTCACAAGGTGGACAAAAACAGTGAGGAAGATTGATATGAACACATGGGGAAGGAATTTGATTGCTTGGAGTGACATTTTAATTAGAACAATTCCCATTTTGCAGCACATAGATTAAAAGGAAAATTTAATGTTTAAAAAAAAGGAGAAGAGAGAGGAGCATGGGGCTGCAAGAAGACAAAGGGGCAGCTTTCAAACCAAAGAGGAGATTGCAGAGAGACACGTGGGGATAAGAAGACCAGGAAATTAAAAAGAAAGCAGCATAATAAAAAAACCAAGCATAGCGTACAAGAAATAGGGGATTGCAAGTAATTCGACCTATAGGTATGTTGTACCCAAACCAAATTTTTTGCTTCATTAAGGCATTTTGATTAAAATGGTCTAAATCCTGTAAAAATGTCGTCAAAACTCAGTTTTTGGGAAAACTAAGTATGACTTTTAATCAGTTTGATGTCTGTAAGATACTAGCAAAATTTAAAAATTTTGAAAATTAGGGTTTTCGGACCCCTATTTTTAGGCAAAAAACCCTAAAAATTGAAACTTGTCAGAATTGACTGAAAATTGTTTTGATTGGCTTATTTCACTCTGCGATCACAGTGGTGAAGTCAGGTGCAGTTAAAATTCAGTTTAAGACTGGTGGGTAATTTTCACTTTTTAAGGAGAAAAGTTAGGACCTCAGGTGTCGAAATCTAAGCCAGAAACTCATCTTAAAAGATTATGTGGCGAAAGATGCTGAAAAAGATGCTTCGTAATGGAGGGGATTTTCAAATGGTGAAAATTGTAAAAAATAGGGGATTTTCAAATGGTGAAAATTGTAAAAGATATTCTAAGTCTGGAAACACTTCACTTTGTAACGTGGGAGATACTTGTGCAATCAATGTGCAAGTCAACTTTGCAGTGTTCGTACACATGATAATGGTGAAATACAGTCACGCACTAGTGTCGGCAGCAATGATGCTTCAACGCAATCAACTCAGCAAGCGACACAGTGATCATGAGGTGCGAAAATGGTGAAAATCATCTGGAAACTACCAAGTCTGGTGACATTTGCGCCTCCGCAGGCCAAGGTTGCCCTTCAATTTGAAGGCCCAAATGCAATTATCAGTGGTTGCAAATACATTCATTCTCTCCAAAATTTTGTCAGCTTTCTGACAAGCCATCAAGCGAATCCATCCGATTTGCGAAACTTTGGCAATTTAAGGCAGAAGCAAAAGTTACGGGGATTTTACATGATAGAGATGACAATCAAATTTCAAAATCTATGCCCATATAGCTCAGGGGCACCCTTGAATTAGGCCTGTCAGATGATAGAATTTGCAGAAACCGTTTCCCGGGGATCTCTTCAGATTCAGCCCAACTCCACGATGCATGTGTTCACAAGTCCGTAAGACATACTGAGCAACTGTGGCAAATGATCCTGTGAGCACGTAAAATGGAGGGAAAATAAAAGCCAAAATATCAAATTGTACCTCTACACGCCAGGGGCGCCTAGCCTTTTGGTCAGTTGATTGAGGTTTTCAACAACTGTCGTCTTCACGAGATCTGTGCAAAATCCTCCTAGTTACACAATGAATCCAACTGCCAGCCCTCGAGATCCGTCAAATGCCCATAGATGAAGAATCAGCAAAAAATACTTAAGGATAAAGGCAAGCAAAAAAATGGCTAAGTATGGAAAAATGCACCTTCCTTGAGAAAGGCGCCCTTCTACTAGAGGTCTTACAAGCAGTTTTTTGGCTTCATCATTCCCAAGAACATCTCTTCCAATTTGTTCTATCTCTACGATGAAATCGTCAGTACACACATCGAAACAATCCAACTCCCAACAGTGAGGGTCAAAGTGGACCATTTTGTTGAAAGTTACAAATTGCAAAATCATTCTCAAAAGCTCAAATAGCCCCTGCAAGCCAGGCGTGTCCTTGCATTTGAGGGTCTTAATCCAGCTTTCTGGTGTTGCACATACAGTCATCGTTTGCGGAATTCTTCCAGCTACGCGATGGATTCAGCATCCAATCAACGGGAGTCATCAGTCACCGGCAGCGGCAGATTCAAGCATGGAGAGTCAACACCAGGAAAATGGCTAAGTCTGGTGTCATATGCACCCTTTTGGGAAAAGGCACCCTAGTTTCTGAGGCATCAGACTTAGTTTTTAGCACTTGCAGCTCCCAACAACATTTTGTCATACTTGTTTTGGCTACATGATGAATCCGTCAACTCAGTTTCAGGATCAATCGGGCATCTAGAATTCAAGATCAAACATAGGCTCCAGTGACGTTTGCAAATTGAAATTTTCAAGAAATTGGCCAAGTCTGGGAAGGTGACACCAAAGTCAAAGTTTGACTTTTGAACTCAAATACATGGGCCGCCCCAAAGTGGAGCAGTTAGTTAACTAAATTAAAATAATATTAAATCTTCAGTTGCACTTCTCAAGTTGACTTCAACAAGACTTAATTTTTGCTTGCAAATGGTGAATTTATTTTTGCATGCATAGATAACTGAAGTGCATGGAGGTGGCACCCAATTTAGGGCTTATTTTTCATTCAGTTAACTAATATGGAGGTCCAATAAGATTATGGCATCCTATTTTAGGTATTTGCATACATGTGACGCCTTAATTCTTCAAAATTCTTTAAGTATGCATTTGGGCATCTATAATTGTCACAACAGGAGGAAGCAAACATATTTTTCCTCATGCAAGCAAGATATGAAGGTGCTACAGGAAGAATTTTTCAATGTTCTTCGCATCTACAGGTCCAAATTGTTCAACAGGATAGTTTTACATGCTTCTTTTTTCTAGCAGATTTGTGGTGGCTTTCATCAGATTAAGGCAAGGAGGCAAATTTCTTGAGCCAAAATATAACTTCTATTTTCTCACCTCATAATTCTTTTATCCTTGTCTTAGGCTTTTTTTCGCATGTCAGAGTAAAAGGCGTTTGTTTTAATATCAGATCATCTAGGTTTGTTCGAAATCTTTTTCTCTACAAAACCCATGTGATAGAATTTTTAAGGAAAAAATGCCTTGTAGCTTCAATTTTTGAAGCTTCGCTTTTTTCCAGAGATTCCTTTGCATGGTTGAGAAAAAGTCATAATATTGAAAAACGAAGAATCTGGGTGTGATCAACTCATCAGCAGCAACAAAACACATATGTCAGAATTTTTTGTCAGAAAGAGCTTTTGAAGCCCTGTTGCCCCTGTTGCTTCTATTCCAAAAAGTTTTTGCATGTCAAGCAAAAATGCATTTTTTCAAATTTCTAACGTTGTGGGTTGGCTTAGAATTCTATTCTCTACAAAACCCACATCTCAGAATTTTTAGCCTCAACAGGAGATATTTTAGCTTTTCGGAAAAGTTGTCAAAATATAGCCATGTTCACAGTCAACAAGCAAGTTTTTCATAATGTAATTCACTTGAACTGAATTCAAGACAAAATCAGTCTTAATTCATGATTTCATCAAAATGACCAACATAGATTTCCATCAGGTGCATCTAGAATTTGACCTAAATGCTTCAGAGATTGATCATATCACACTTTAGACCCATGAGGAATTTGGGTTGCTAGAAGTGGCTTCTCTTCCCATCACAGCACAGTGTATAGAGTTCGTTATGGCTTCTGTAAAGCATTACAACTCTACTACACAAATTCAATCAATGGATGGGCGGATGATATGCAATCTCAAGCCCAAGGACGTCGAGAGGTGTTTCGATATTCCTTTGAATCCGAATAATTTGGTCATTTCTATGGACAGTGCAAGAAGGCATTCAATGCTGATAAGGAAAAGTGTTATGGAAGAATGGCAGAGACATGGCTTAAACAAAAAAGGACTAGTTTTCCAAAGAACGTGGGTTGCGGAGAGTTAAAAGATCAATATGCGGTTATAATCACCCTTCTTAACCATGTCACCAGTCAGGCAGATGCTCACAAATTTCAGCCTTGGATGTATTATGTCATAGCTCAGATCATCAACAGAAAGGAGCACTACGACTGGGCATCTTTGATCAGCGATGTTCTCGACAAACAATTGACCAACTTCTTGGTTGCTCACAAGTTTCGCGTGTTCATACCTTGTATATCTGGTTGCTTTCCAAGGCCAGTTTCGAGGATTGAATACTAAGGGGATTCTAAGTGTAGAAAAGGTTCATCAATACTACTCACAACTTGAGTTCACACAATCTGAGCGACACTTAAAGCGAGTGCAAGAGGCTTTCTTAATGTACACCGTGAGAAATCTTGATCGAGAGCTACACGTGTGTATTTCAGCAGAAGCTAAGTCAGCAATGGTGGAATGGGCAGATTGGTTCATCCAGTTCCCTACATTCACCTACATCTGCATGTATGGCTACTCAGGTCACCTTGCCATGTTGCCCCGTTATCCTTCGAATAAGGTGGTTTTCATGGAATTGCTACAGCAATTGTACGCGGTCCACTCCTATCTACACAACAAACGCAAGCCGGTTGCTAATTTTCCATTACAAATGGGAACTTACAGGTGCAAGACAATAGCTGACGCCAAGGCCATGGGTAATGAGATGGAGAGACTTAATCTTAAGTATCTCATCTAGAGATGCTCATATGATCCCTAGGGACACTTTTCAACACGCCTTGGCGGTCGTTCTTCTCATAAGCCTTCTATAGAAGACTATCGGTACAATTGTGAGGACGAGTTTGAGGTGCGGAGACGCAGCTACGACAGGTTCACCCTTTCATAGACTTCTGATTTCATGTTAGAAGATGTGAGAGGGTTATCTGATGATGATGGTGATGTCACACTTCCTCAATACTTTCAGGATCAAGTTGACACGCAAACTCTTCCAACAATTGATTGGTACGCCAAAGAGTGCACATTTGTAAAGGAAAGAACAAGAAAAGTTATTAGAAATAGCATGTTTTGCTTGAACAGCAAAAGGATGAGAAAGGCAGCCATGCCAAACACAGAGCCACCACCGGTGGTCACTTCACTACCTTCCACATCGAAGTCAAAGCCTAGACAGAAAACAAGGAGTAACCCTCCTAAAGAAAACAGGTTGTCAGGAAATACAAAGGGAAAAGCACCAATTGCTGATTTGGACAAGCAAGAACACCATATGGAGATAGCCCCAGATGTAGTAGAGACCATGCCAGAAGTAGAGGTAGAACCTCCCATGCCATCACCAACTCCACTACAGTCTCCGGTTCACATTGATTTGGACTCACCACCATGTAGCAGTGCTTCTATACATACTCGCTCATCGAAAGTTCCTAGGACAAGCACCGCTCCTTCTAGTCAGGTTAGTCGAGACTCGTCTTGGCTTGAAAATCAACTGGGTAGGAAGAGGAGGCAGCCATCTTATTAGCTAGATTTCTCTGATTTTGATCATGCCTATCAAGATGCACCAAATAAGAAAATCAAGAAGCAGATTCATGTTGAAAGGAACGCTAATAAGGAAATCATCATTGAGACCACTGCACCACCAAAGGATAAAATCTTGAATGAGGTAGAAGTTGATGACTTCACCTTAATAAAGGTCAACCTTGGCAAAAGCACACGCCAAGCAGAGGTGGATCTCCTCAAAGTTGCAACAAAAAGCATAAGGGAGAGAGTAATAAAGGACGATGAAGATAAAGCAGCCCTCAAGGCTAAGAACCAGCAGCTTCGCCAGTACATCTCCAACCTTATGCACAGCACTGAGAATGTCACCGCCTTGCTCCCACAGATGTTAGAGTTGCCAACAAAACACAATCAGCTAAGTCAGATGGTTGAATATGGGAAGCGCTTGAAGGATTGGGAAGTGGAGTTTGTCACAAGGGGCCGCTTCATACTTTCAGAATTGTACTAATTGAGGTACAACGCCCATGAACTTCGTCTGCAAATTCAAGAGTCAAAGCGAGACTTGGCAGTAGACAAGCCATGGAATGAGATCATGATCTCTCACCTGAGGACAGCATATGACTCGGTCATTGAAGAAGAAGGTGAGGAAGCAATCTTTGCTTGGAGAGAGCAATTAATCTTCAAAGTAAAGGTACATGAAACAATTTCTTCAGAGTTGGCCGAAAGTAGAGAGAAGGTGACAAGTGCTATCAGGTTCGTGAGAACTTTCATGTCACAAGTCCCTTGCCAATATCAGCGTGAGGATGGTGGATATCTTGAGCTCGCTAATGTTCAGTCAGAGATCCAGACACTCATTCATGGTATTTTCAGTGGTGATACAGCTGGTTGTAAGTTGGATCAACTTACAGACATGTCAACATTATTTGATGAGGTGAACAAGAATAGAAGAGAACTGCAAAGTCAGATCACTGACGATAAAGAGATGTTGCAGAGACACCGAGTACTTCAGAGGAGTATCAGTGCTCCAGATGGTGATGCCATCAACAACCTCGTGGAGGGGTTAATTGCTCGAGATCACGGCCAGTGAACTACAGATCAGGGCGTCCCACCTTTTCAAGTTAGACATTAGACACAAGAGTTAAACTTGACGCCTCTTTCCAAGTTAACTCGTCATCCCACATATCATGGCATGTCTATTTTGGAATCGTCTATGTACAGTTGGAGTTCTCATTTAGTTGTCAATTTCAGTTAACTAATATTAGTTGTCAGTTAACTCCCATATCAATAAGGACTTATGTGTTGCATAGTCCAATTAGTCTAGTTTAGAATCAGTTAACTAAGGTAGTTTTTCCAGTTAACTATTAAATTGTGTACATTTAGGTTTAAGAATAAATCTTGCATTTTTGCAAGACTCATGTTAACTCGTGAAGATTTTAGGGTTCCCTACTCCTCCGAGCTTCTATAAATAAGAGCACCTTTGCCCATTTGTACTTTAACTTTTGCTATGATAATAAATTGTTGAGCCGCCTTGTTGTGCAATATTCTTATTTTGTATATGTTCACTGTGTTAATATAAAGTTGGTTGATCGTTTATTTATGTGATAGGTCCTTCATACAATTTGTTGTCCTAGGTTATATTTGTTTCTAATAAGCTTGTTTCATATCTACACCTCAGATAGGAGTCCCTCCTCCTTGGGAATTTAGAAGTAGAGATTATCGTTTCAATGTTGTTTCCAATAAGTTACTTTCAGCCTACACTTTGGATAGCTGTCCCTCCTCCTTAGGAATCTTGAGAACTAACTTACAGTTTGATGTTGTTTCCAATAACCTTCATTTCAGCCTACGCCTCGGATAGGTGTCCCACCTCCTTGAAAATCCTGACTTAAAGATTATTGTCAAATATTCCCTGCTCCTAAGTCCCCATGCTGTATTTCTCTTGAGGAAATAGGATCGTTTAGCGTTAGCTTAGTTGTAGTTAAGATCTGCAAAACCAGAGAAAAACCTTAGCTGCAATGTATTGGTTTTCTTAACCTTGTGCCTTTTCCAGCTAAGTCAAAAAAATAGGATTTAAAACATTTACTTTTTCACACATATCAGCAAAAGAGGGAACTTCCCCTCCTAATTTGAAGAGCAGTCATTACGCATTGTGCATAGCTGTCAATTGCCAATCCGCACTCTAGAGGTGTGAATTGTAATGCCAACAAGGTATATTGATGACAGCCAGTTTATCAGCAATTTCAGATGAAGGAAAATTAATGACATAGTAAGAGGAGGGGGCATGGGAAGTAAAGAATAGAGATATGGAGGGAGATGAACAAAGGATTGGATAAGCGGAATAAAATTGAAAACTTATCTCTTAGATCTTCCTTGAAATCAATGGTGAGCTCTTTCCAATCCTTTGTAGACTCCTCTGGATGCACCAAGAGTAGCTACAAACCTGCTCAAATGTGATACAACCACTGACTTTTGCTCAATCTCCTTACTGGTTTTCCTTCAATGCAAATCACTTTTGTCTCAAATCTCTTTTTTTTCCTTCTTCTTTGGCTTGAGAATGAAATGAAGTGCTTTTTAGGGTGAATAATGCAGATCAAAATCCAAATGCCTTATCAGACAATTGAATTAAGTAGCTTAATTAATTTCATTTCACTTTCAATTTAAAGTGACGCCAAAAAATCTAAGGCAATTCAATGATTTTATTAACTTCACAATTCGCAGGCAAGATGCAATTTACAATATGAGGCCGAGATGCTAATCCATGCCCAAAAATGCCTCCTGAGGTTATGTGTGAAGTGCAAGTTCAATTGGAAACCTTTGAGCAGAAAAAAGAACTAAAAAAGAAGCAAAGAGAAGAGATGGCACCCATTGGTGGACTTGGAGACTCTTCTTCTTCCATTCCTCCATCTAGGGGTGTTGCTAATGCTAGTGCTAGTGGCAGTGGAAGTGTTAGCATTGGGCCTAGAGTTCATGCATCTAGATTGGATTCATATATTTTGTCACGCACTACTCTGAGTTCCCAACCATCCCTTCAAAGCACAGGTTGGAACAAAGATGAACATGATGCAACCAAAAGTGCAATTGGAGACTTTTGGTTTTATTGCGACATTACATTCCACACAACCAGGTAATTCTTTCTCTTGTATTGTTTGAAAATATATATCTTGATAGTTGATTCTTTATCTCTTGAATTTTTATATTTAGAACTATATCGAATTCAAACTTAAATTATCCATTTTACAATATGTTGTACCCAAAATTAAAAAATTTGCTACACTTAGGCATTTTGAAAAATGGTCAAAGGACTTGTTAAAAATTGTCAAAAAGGTTGAAAAATGGGATTTTGCATGTCATGCATGCTGGTCAAAAACTCAAAATTTTCAAAATCTAGCAATCTAGGTCTGCTCAAAGCAAAGTTTTCTACAAAACCCAGATCTCATTTTTCGCCCTTGAATTTTAGGAAATTTTCTCAAAATAGAAACTTTCTAAAAATAGATTTTTTTGGGTTTTTTGGGTTTCTTCTCAAATGGATGCTGGCAAAATTTTCTAAAAATAGAATGTCCGACTCCAGGGGTTCAAACTAATTTTCATTGGCTTAAAATGCTTCCTCATCAGACTGGTCCAGGCAAAATCGTCAAAAGATCAATTTTTCTCTGGTGGGTCTCTTCTACTTTTTCAGAATCCAAATAAAGAGCTCCAAGGTCATCAATGGAGGTTGTTCAACTGCCAAGTGTCAGATTTGAAGTCTCAGGCATTGCATTGATCAAGAAACGGAGAAAGATGTTCGTGAAACAGAGAATGAAGGAGGGATGCTGTAAATTCTTAAAAACAGTAAAAATTTGGCTATCTGGAGAGCTCAAGCGCCCCTACCTAGGCAAGGCGCCTGGGATTTTGTGCCTTAGTATATTTTTCAGTTTCCAGCATGAAGTAAATGCAGCATCTACTGAGCACGAAGCAAGGAACAAAGAACGGAGGGAAAAGTTAGAAAAATGATAAAATGACTAACACTACTAAGCTTAGGCACCCCTGCTAGCTAGAGGCACCCATCTTTTCAAGGTGCCAAATGATGAAGTTAGGGTTCGTTCCACCAAGATGTTTTGTTTAGAATCCTTCTGGCTCTGCAGTGAATCCAGCAGCAGGTCCATCGGATCAAGCTATCAGCTGGAATCTCAAATTGAACAGAGGAGTTTCATCAAGGAGCAAATTGGAAATTATCAAGAAAAAATCTATCTCTAGGAACTTTGGGCGCCCCAGCTAGCCAGGGGCGCCTAGGGTTTTGGAGGGTCAAAGTCAACTGTAAGGATTTGCAAATATGCTCAGCTTCTTCAGAATTTTGTTGGCTTTCCAATGGATATCTCTACCAAATCATCAAATTCACCACTTGCTAGCAAATTCAAATTGAATGAAGAACATATCATGAAGAAGGGAAATGAACAAATTTAAAGGTTGAAAAACATCCAAAAAATGACTAAGTCTAGAGAGTTTGGGCGCCCCAGGTAGCCAGGGGCGCCCAAGGATTTGAGTACTTGAAAGTTGAAATTAGGGTTTGAAATCTTCATAACATTCTTCCAGAGTCCAATAGGCTCTCCAACGAAATCAACGGTGAACTCAGAAGATTTGCCAATCATCAGATATTGTTGATCAAACGGGCAGAGAAAACGGAGGAAAGATAGTGAAAAACACGAAAAAAAACTAACTGTGGCAAGGTTGGGCACCTCAACTAGACAGGGGCGCCCAAGCTTTTGACCTCCTAAGAATTTTTCTGAGCAAATCATCTCTAGAAGATCCTTCACAGAATACTTCAGGATATCAAATGCATCTGACAGCCAGTTCGTTGAGCCATTCAAGCATCCGGAAATGCAAATTCAACAGATAATTCATCTGAAGGTTAAAGAACATAGAAAGTGAAGAACATCAGAAAAATGGCTAACAGTGGGAACCACGGGCGCCCCAACTAGCAAGGGGCGCCCATGATTTTGGGGACTCAAATGATGTTTTTAGCGAACGTTGCCTCCAGAACAATCTTCTCCGATTCGGTCAGGGTCCGCAATGAGATCATCAGTCAATTCATGGGATCAATCTGCTGGCCGGAATGAAGATCAAACTAAGGTCAAAAGCATGCAAAAAAGTTGGAAATTTCAAGAAAATGGCTAAGTCTATCAAGAAGGGAGTCCAAGTTCTCATACCTTAGAAAATTTTCCAATTCTCATCATGCATCATCCAAACAGCATCCACATTCGACGAACCTAGTCAGGATTGGCTTCAAAAGATTTAAAGTTGGAGAATAAAGTGTCTTTTTCATTCTCAAAACCTATAAAAGAAGGCTTAAGATTTTATTATTCACTTTTTACAGATTGGCATCCAAAGGAGAAAACATACAATTTTTTGTTTCTCAAGATATGGAGGCTTAAACGCAATACTTTTTTAGTTTTCTTCATGGATTCGGGATTAGCAAGCACAGAGGCTTCCTTTTTCATGCTTTATTCTTCCAGGCATCATTTTTCAGAGGGGGGTCATCTTTTTCAAAATTCATTCATCTAGGTCCGCTTAGTTCTTGATTCTCTTCAACTTTGGAAAATTTTAAGTTTTCAAGAATTTGCTTTTTCCACGCTTTTTTGGGAAATCCTTAGCTTTTCAAAATTTGATCAACTAGGTTTCTCCGGAACGAGATTCTCTACAAAACCTAGGTCCCAACTTTTTTGAAGAAACTGTTTTTTCAAGGTAAATCAGCATTCTATTTTCAGTAGTTTGTGCAAAAAGTTTCTGAACCTAGTCAAGTTTACAGTCAAAAAAAAAAAATTTCAGCATGCAGCACTCTCCATTTGAAATCAAGAACAAATCAGCTTTTTGGCGGATTGAGTTTCCTAAATGAGTCACCTCTTTGGGGCAGCGATATTTTCCAAGAATAGAACTCTAAAACAGCAGTGAACTTGAAGCTTTCTTCGAGCTTTCTTTCTATTCTTATCTCATCCTTATCCATTCTTTGTGAAAGAGAATTAATCAAGTTGTAATAGTTGGCACTTTCACTGTTTTTTTGCTTTCAGTAGATTGTTTGTTAGTTGCCTTGTTTTAGTTTTAGAAATAAAGTTTGCCAGTTGGAAAGTCTTGTTGTAAAAGCAAGGAGATTTTAGGGTTCCCTACTCCTCTACTTGTGTATAAATAAGGGCAGCCTTGCCCATTTTTCTTTAACGGTTATTGTGATAGCAAATTGTTGAGCCTACTTTTGCCTACAAGTTGTTATTCAGTGTCAGTTCACTTTGTGTAAGAGTAAGCTTGCATGCCTGCCTTATGATGCAAGATATTGTTCAATTCATGTGTTTTGTGTTAAGTGTATTCTGGTTGATCACTAAACTGTAAGCCTGTTATTGCTACAATCCTGTTGTCCCAGAAGTGTAATCGTTTTCAGAAATTTAAAGAAATCTTATGCCTGCTTTGCTGCTTTGATCCTCGCTTAAGTTTTGTTTTCTATGTTATGCTTAGATAATCTTTATCTCAGCTACGGCGCTAGAGTTTTATAACCTTGTGCTCTTAGCTGAACAAAAAGATTGGCAAATTAATTTAGTTTAATTTCTTTAAGCAACATCAGCAAAGAGGGAGCTTCCCCTCCTAATTTGAAGAGCAGTTTATCTATGCATAGCTGTCCGTTTCTAATTTGCATACCAAAGGTGTGAATTGAATCGCCAACAAGATACTTATTTTATTTAATTTATTTGTGTTAGGTCTCCTTATTGGCAAAACATGGTTGATGCAATTACTATTTACTTTACAGGGCCAAGTTCAAATCCCCTAATGATGAGGAGATAAAGGGCCCCATTTTGTCACTAAAAGTGACTGATGTGAAAGCCACAGTAGAGGAGCAACGACACATATGGAGGAAGAAGGGTTGCACCTTCATGATTGATGGTTTGAGGGAAAGAAGAAACAGAACATTGCTCAATTTTCTTGTTTCTTCCTCAAATGATTTTACTTTGTAAAATGCATTGATATAGTGATTAAGAATCAAGATTTTTATTTTATACTTTATTGATTCATTGAGTTTGTTTCTTTCTTAGGTGGCACAATGTTCATCAAATCTATTGATGCATCCGAGAACACAAAAAAATGTTCAATTCCTTTGCGAGGCTTTGGAGGGAGTCTTGGCTGGAGTGGATGAGGAGAATATGGTGCAAGTAGTTACAGATAATGCAACAAATTATGTTGTTGCAGGTAGACTACTGACGGATGGGCACCCATCACTATTTGGGACTCCTTGTGCTGCTCATTGCTTTGACCTCATCTTGGAGGATCTTGGCAAGATTGCATCAATCAAAGCATGTGTGGAGATAGCAAAAAATATTTGTAAATTCATATACAATCGCACATGGGTACTCAACCTAATGAGGAAATTCACAGGGTAGAAGGAGTTGGCTCGTCTTGGAATAACCCAATTTGCTACCAATTTCATCACATTACAATCCTTGTTGCAATCAAAAGGAGCTTTGAGGCGCATGTTAGTTAGTGAGGAGTGGACTTCCTCATCATATGCTAAGACCAATGGAGGGGAAAATGTGGCAAATTGGATTTTTGATGAGCAAGACTTCAAGGTGCCTACTTTGGAGATCATAAAGGTAAATGTAATTACTAATTCTAAATTATATTTTTATTCCTACTTGCTTATTTTTGTTGGTGAAATGGTCCACCCCAAATATTTTTCTTTTTGGTTTCTTTCAATGTGACCTCATTGAAAAAAAATTATATTTCTAATGGTAATTTACTGCAGCTTGGTTTGGTTTACAAGCAAATTACACACTCACAATAGACATGTCTAATTCACTATCACTGTAAAAGAGATTAACCAGATCTACTAGTACGCATTTCAACAGCAGATAGCAAATTTTAAGATAACCAGTTCATTCCAATAGATACATATGTAGAGTTACAATATTTAGTTCCTAACCTTATTTGCACGCAAGTATCTTCCGAGATATTTTCTATTACGCTCTTCTAATCTTTGCATTTGACATCACTAACAATAATCTCATTCATTCGCTTTCACATCAATGACAATATTCTAACAACCTCTCATACTCCTTTGACAACAATGACAATCAATTCCAACAAATCTGCCATCCCTATGGAGTCCCTACATTTCTAGGACAGCTAGGGCAAAAAAAATCCAAAGATAGCAATGGAACATTTCCTAAGTGTCCCCAATACAAGAACAGAAGAAAAAACAAAGAATATTTACAGTTATTTTTCCTCTCTTTGAATTTTGAACTTTTAATTTGTAAATACTAAATTGATCATAGAATATAAACTTTTGATCAATTTTGTCTTTTATTAATGCAATGGTAGGACTTTTTTGACAACGAAAACAAATCCCTGTGACAGATGTTGATGCACATATTGAGCCAGCCTTACAATTCATCCACTTGTAAATGTCAGGACTCAATCTTGTCATGCCCTTTTTGGCTTGAGTCCCTACCCTTTCGTATGCCCAGTTCATGATCCCTTGTTAATAACCAATCTGAGATATTCTATGTCATGT